>RJWT010030195.1:0-14699 GCA_004365215.1 Cuniculus paca | reverse complement strand
TTCCTGCCCCTCTTGCAGCTAATTGTAACCATGTGACTAGATTTTGATCAATGAAACGTAAGTACTGAATGGTGCTTCCTAAAAGTTTCCTTAGAGCCAAGAGATTGTCCTTTCTTCTCTCAAGCTGCCCAAAGCATAGATTTGATGGCTGGAGCTCTTATGAATATGAGGGCCATATCCCAGAAATGGCCGAGTACTGGCAGGAGCCCAGATCTCTGAATAACTCGTGAAATCATCATAACAACTGTAGTCTTCCTGTCTCCAGACTGCTAGCTATCACATCAGGGAAAGAATTTTGTATGTTTAAACTCCTATTGATTTGGATTTCTTTTATATACAGTTAAACTTATTCCTGAGTGATATACTATATATTAATATTTAACCATAGGTCAAGTTTTATTCTTAAAAATTATTATAATCATTGATATTATAACTGAAACATAAAGATGCATATCCTTACGAGTACCTTAGAAGTTAGATGATGCACTTTCATATCAAAATTAAACTTTTCAGTGCAATAAAAAAGGGTTTAAATGTAAATGGGTTTAAAAGTAAAGACCAATGTTAGGACAGAGTTGTCAGAAACAGAAGGCAGGGCTGTTTTCAGTGACCAATTAATGAGAGACACCTTAAAAATAAGAGAACATTTTAAAAAATAAATCCAACTGCTAATACATGATGCAAAGAAAACTAAGATTAGTTGGAATTAGAGAAAAATCCAAAGACAGCACAAATGGCATTTAAAAACTTGTTTACTGAAATAATAGCAGAAAATTTTCTTAATAAGGGAAAAGAATTTCACATACAAACAAAGCATATAAAACCCCAAATAGCCACATTCAGAAAAGAACCTCTTCAAAACACATCATAGTTAAAATGCCAGAAGTCCAACACAAGAACAGAATCTTAAAAGTGGAAAAGAAACAAATCACTTATATAGGAAAACCTTTTAGAATTACAGCAGACTTTTGAACACAAATCTTAGAGGCCCAAAAAGTATGGAGTGAAAAGTTCAAAACTATTTTTCTAAACTGATGGGGAATTAAGATACTTTCATGAAAAGGAGCACCCAAAGATACTCATGAACACCAAACCAGCACTCCAAAAACTTCTCAAGGTTACCCTAGAAAGAGACAATGAAGCTAACAATGACAAAAGGTTTAATAGAATGAATACATTGGTAGGGTGAGGAGTTGAGTAAAAGGAAAAGATAAGGAATCAGCAATAGGAAAATAAGACAATGACAGGAATAATAACTTTCAATGTGTGTGGTCTCAATTCCCCAGTCAAAAGACACAGATTTGGTGCATGCCTGTAATTGCAGCATTTGGGAGGCTGATGCAGGAGGATCACTGAGTTCAAGGCCGGCCTGGGCTACATAGTAGTCCAGGTCAGCCTGAACTACATAGCAAGACCCTACCTTGAAAAAAAGAAAAAGACAGATTGGCAGAATAGATCAAGAAACAAAACCCAAAGTTATGCTATACAAAAGAAACACATTTAACCCCCCAAAACATTTACAGGCTGAAAAATCAACATTTAGTGCAATAAGAACACCCCACAAAAGCAGTGTAGCTATCATATATTCAGACAGGGTAGACTTTAAGTCAAAACTAATCAAAAGAAACAAAGAAGATCACTATATATTGGTTAAGGGAACTATTCAACAGGAAGAGATAACAATTATTAACATATACATAGCAGGGGACCTCAATACCCCACTATCACAAGTAGACCAACTAGACAAAAAAAACCAAAAAAACAAAGAAATATTAGAGTTAAACCCATCACACAAATTGACTTGAGATATTTACAGAGTGTTCCACCCAATTAATAAAATACACATTTTTTAGCAACACATGGAATTTTATCTAAAACAGAACATACTAACTTATACAGCAAGGAAGTATAAATATAAAAGTTGAAATTATACCATGCATATTATCAGCAATAGCACAATGAAGTTAGAAATAAATGACAAAAACAAATTATGCAAATGCATGGAAACTAAACAATGTATTTTTAAATAAGCAATGGGTACAGAAAAAATCAAGAAAGAAGACTATTTTTAGAACAAAACAAGAATGCCAGTACAACATACCAGAACTTACAGGATACAATGAAAGCAGTCCTAAGAGTGAAGTTTAGCTAAAAAAAGAAAAAAAAATTAGAAGACACTTAAAAAAAAGGCAACCCTGAACATCCAGTTCACCAGAAGCAAACCCAGGGGGCAATGAGGTGGGACTATCTGAAAGCCACCCTCCTGACCTCTCTGAAGTGGCAACAGCAAAGCAACTAAATGAGGCTCAGGAAAAAATCAAATCAGAAATAATTTCTCAGATAACTGCAGAGATGGTGTCCACAATGAAAATGTGCTTAGTAACTCTAGAACAGGTATGGACAAAAAAAAAAAAATAGTGGTGCTAAAGAAAATTATGGAAAATTATGAATGCTCAGCATAGGAAAGAAATGGAATTCATAAGACAGATTCAAGCAAATATCCAGGAGAATAAAAATTCCATTGAAAGTATCTGAAATGGATTAAGCCAATGTGAGGACAGCAATGCAGACATAGAAAACAGGCTTGCAATTAGCAATCATGAAAAGAAAGATTTCTTAAAATTAGCAAGGGACCATAAGAAATCAATCTAGCAGCTGCTAGTTGAGGCAAAGAAGAATAACTTAAGTTTGATGGGAGTCAATGAAAAAGCAGGAGATAGCACAAATGATATGAAAAACCTTTTCACAGGCATCATGGCAGAAAACTCCCCTGGTAGAAAACAAACAATTTGACATACAGATAAGTGAGACGCATAGTACTCCAATTAGACACAATTTTTAAAAAATCTATGGCCAGGCATGTCATAGTCAAGATTCCAGAAATTCAGAACAAGACTAGAATGTTAAAAGTTGTTAGGGAAAAGAAACAAATCACCACCTATAAAGGAAAGCCCATCAGAATCACAGCTGACCTCTCAGCACAAACCCTCAAGTCAAGGAGAGCTTTTGTGTGAAGTATTTCAAGTTCTAAAGGAAAAAAACTTCAATCCAGAATGATGTACCCCACAAAAGTATCTTTCAAAACTGATGGAAAACTAAGATACTTCCATGACAAAGGACATCTGAGGAAATCTATGACCATGAAACCAGCACTCCAAAGATTTGAAGGACATTCAAGAAAGAGATAACAAGGGCTACAACTCCATGAACCCCAGGAGAGCACAAGGCAAGGCAAACAGAGAGAGAAGAAAAAAGAGGGGAAGATAACAATAGAAAAATAACAAAAGATAAGTCAATAATATGAGTTATAACCATCAATGTTAATGGTTTCGGTCCACCAGTCAAAAGACACAGACTGGCAGGATAGATCAAGAAACAAGATCCAACAATATGCTGCATACAAGAAACACATTTAATTCAAAAAGAGATTCATAGACTGAAAATCAAAGGATGCAAAACAATAGTCCATGTGACAGGAACCCAGAAAAAAGCAGTGATAGCTATTCTATTTGCAGACAAAGTGAATTTCAAGCCAAGACTGATTAAGAGAGGTCATTATATCCTCATAAAGGGAACAATCAAAGAGAAAGAGATAAAAATCACCTATATGCAACAAATCCCAGTGCACCCAACTATATAAAACAACTACTAACAGACATGAAAATTCAAATAAGCCCTAATACAATTGTACTGGGAGACCTCAATACCCCACTGCTACAAAAAGACAAATTAACCAGACAAAAAATCAACAATGAAATATTAGAACCAAATCAAACTTTTGAACAAATGGACTAAGTAGATGTCTATAGAGTGTTCCACCCCACAACATCAGAATACACATTCTTCTCAGCTGCACATGGGACATTCTCCAAAATAGATCCTATACTGACCCCTAGAACATACTTAAGTAAATGCAAAGGAATTGAAATTATCCCATGCATACTATCAGACCACAGTGTAATGACATTTGAAATCCATGCCAAAGGAAACCACAAGAACTTCTTAAACATATAGAAATTAAATAGCACTCTACTGAACAACCAATGAGTCACAGATGAAAGAGTCTTTACAGTTGAATGATAATGACAATACAACCTACCAGAACTTGTGCGACACATGAAAGCAGTTTTAAGAGGTAAATTTATAGCAGTGAATACCCATATAAGGAAAACAGAACAAGTGCATATAAACAAATTAATGTTGAACCTCAAACTTCTAGAAAAATACGAACAAGCTAAGCCAAAAGCTTGTACAAGGGAGGAAATCATAAAGATAAGATCAGAGGAGAGATTAACACACTGGAAACTAAAAAAAAAAATACAAAAAAATCAATGAACTGAAAAGTTAGGTTTTTGAAAGATTAAATTAAATTGACAAACTATTAACCAACCTTATCAAAAAAAAGGGAAGAAAAGACTCAAATCCACACAATTAGATATGAAAAGGGTAAAACAAACCCTACAGAAATCCAGAAGATTATCTATACCTACTCTGAAAACTTGTATTCTAATAAGATGGAAAATACAGAAGAAATGGACATATTCCTAGATACATATAAATTACCAAAGCTGAATCAAGAAGATATAAAAATCCTAAATAGCCCAATATCAATGAATGAAATTGAAGATGTAATTAAAAATCTGTTAACAAAGAAAAGCCCAGGCCCTGAAGGATTCACTGCTGAATTCTACAAGAAATTTAGAGAAGATCTAACACCAATACTTCTCACAATCCTTAATGAAATTGAAAGAGAAGCAATACTTCCAAATTCATTCCTGGAAGCAAGCATTACCTTGATACCAAAACCAGAGAAGGACCCAACTAAGAAAGAGAATTACAGGCCAGTTTTCCTAATGAACATTGATGCAAAAATTATCAATGAGATACTGGCAAACAGACTGTAGCAAACTGTCAAGAAGATTGTACACCATGATCAAGTGACATTTATCTCAGGGATGCAGGGAAAGTTCAATATACACAAATTCATAAATGTAATACACCATATTAACAGAGCCAAGGACAAAAATCATATGGTCATCTCAATAGATACAGAAAAAGCTTTTGACCAAGTCCAGCACCCATTCATGATTTTAAAAAATCCTACAGAAAATTGGAATAGATGATAAAAGTCATCTACAACAAACCAACAGCAAACATCATACTAAATGGACCAAAATTGAAAGATTTCTCTCTAAAATCAGGAAAAAGACAAGGATGTCAACTGTCGCCATTCCTATTCAACATTGTCCTGCAAACTAGCCAGAGCAATTAGACAAGAGAAAGAAATAAAAGGAATAATGATAGAAAATGAAGAAGTTAAATTGTCATTATTTGTGGATGACATATTACTCTACATAGAAGACCCCAAAACCTCCACTAAAAAACAGCTAGATTTAATAAGTCAATTCAATACTGTAGCTGGATACAAAACCAACACTCAAAAATCAGTAACCTTCCTGTGCATGAATAACAAACTCACTGAGAGAAAAATTAGGGAAACAACACCTTTCACAATAGCATCCAAGAAAAATGAAATACTTAGAAATCAATCTAACAAAGGATGTAAAAGACCTCTATATTGAAAACATCAGTACTCTCATAAAGGAGATTAAAGAGAATATCAGAAAATGGAAAGCTATCCCTTGCTCTTGGGTAGGAAACAATATAGTGAAAATGGCCATACTCCCAAAACTGTTACACAGATTTAATGCACTTCTGATCAAAATTTCAGTAGCATATCTTACAGAATTAAAGAAAACAGTCTTAAAATTCATTTGGAGCCAGAAGAGACCTAGAATATCAAAGGTAATTCTGGGAAACAAAGGCAAGGCAAGAGGCATCACTGTCTTGAAATTATACTATAAAACTACTGTGATAAAAATTCCATGGCACTGGCAAAAAAGCAGACCTGAGGATCAGTGGAACAGATTAGAAGATGCAGAAACAAATCCAGACATACTCAGTTGCTTTATCTTTGACAGAGGTGCAAAACATGTTCACTGGAAGAAAGGTAGCCTCTTTAATAAATAGCGCTGGGAAAACTGGCTCTGCACATGCTGGAGATTAAAATTGGACCCATATATTTCATCATGCACTAAACCAAATTTGAAATGAGACAAAGATCTAAATATTAAAACAGAAATATTAAATCTGTTAGAAGATAGAATAAGTAAAATTCTTGATGACATTGGTGTAGGCAAAGACTTTTTGAACAAAACCCAGTTGCACAGGAACTATCACAAAGAATCAACAACTGGGATCTCATCTTATTAAAAAGTTTTTGCACAGCAAAAGAAACCACCAACAGAGTGAAAAGACAACCCACAACATGGGAGAAAATATTTGCCAGCTGTTCCTCAAAGGATTACTATTGAGGACATATAAAGAACTCAAAAAAAATCAATCCTCCCAAATTTAAAGACCAAATCCAAAAATGGTCATCTGAGATGAAAACACACTTCTCAGCTGAAGAAATATGAATGGCAAATAAATACATGAAAAAAATGTTCAGCATCATTGGTCATTTGAGAAATGCAAATTAAAACAACTCTGAGATTCCATCTCACTCGAGAAAGAATGGCTAACATCAAGAAATCAACCAATAACAAATGCTGGAGGGAATGTGAGGAAAAGGAACCCTTCTCCACTGTTGTGGGAGTGTAGAGTGGTGCAATCACTGTGGAAATCACTATGGAGATTCCTTTTTTGGGGGAGGGGGATTCCTTTAAAAGCTAGCATTAGAGGTTCCATTTGACACAACTATTCCCCTTCTGTTATCCTCCTAGAAGAATTAAAAACATCATACCACAGCGATATATGTGTACCAATGTTTGTAACAGCACAATTTGTAATAATAGCTAAATCTTGGAAACAATCCAAATGTTCATCAACCGACAAATGGATATAAAAGATGTGGTCTTTTTATACAATGGAGTACTACTCAGCCATAAAGAAGGATAAACTTGAGACTTTCATACGTAAATAGAAGCCACTTGAGATCATACTCATTAGTGAAATAAATCAGACTCACATGCGTTAACATTGTATTTTCTCCCTGGTGTGAGAAACTGAAAGAGCAAATAAGGTCTAAAATTTGCAATACATATTGTGAAATGGGAAGAAATTGTTATAAAGGAAAAAGGAACTAGGATATGAGAAAGGGGAAAGGAAGGAAGGAAAAAGAAAAAATGCAAGTTAGCTATACTGTTAGTGTCTCTTATTTCATAGAAAAGGAAGGTTCATGCTCATATCGACTGGAGAATTTTTGATGCCCATATCTTGTACTCTGAGTAACTACTTTAAAGATAATAATATTCAATATATTAACTATTGTTATTCTCCATTCTTCTTGTTATGAATTTTGTTTTACCTTTTTTGCATTAAAAAAAAGTCAATGGCTTTTTCTCCTTCTGGGATTAGAAGAGAGTTCCCATCCATTTTCCGTTTTCCAACAACTTTGCTTTTAGAAAAACCAAATGTTTTTGGAAAGGGTCACAAACATTCCAGATTCAAGCCATTTATAAGCTGAGCAAATGTTACATGCAGTCAGCTTGCCAGTCTTACTCTTGTACCTTCCATTAAACACACACCATAACTACATCATAAAACAGAAAAGGTAAGAATTTATGAACAAATAAAGCAGTTAACTGGGGGCAATAAAATAGCGGTTCCCTCCTGTGTATGGTATTGGTGCATCTCAACCTGCAGAACTTAAAAATCTGTTTTTCTGGAGTCTACTGATTGCAAGAGGCAAACAGAGGTGGAAGATACCAGAATTGCTCCTGCATCCACAATGCTCATCCCTGCACTCAACACACTCTGTCCACTCACACTGCCTTGGCTGCAATTCGTCCCAGGGGAAGGAGCAGCTCCCAGCCTACAGCTCTGATATCACAGGGAAGACAGGAATGTGAGGAGATCCTCGGGTCCACTCCATCTGCTCCAGAATGTGCTTAGGAAATGATGGACATCTTTTCTCCACTGTGCTTCTGTTTTGAACCATACTCATCTGAGAGCCAGGCAGTGCTGGCCACTTGGGCTCTGTGAAGAGAAGAGCAACGTTGGAGACTCCAGAACTAGGTTAGGTCCTCCATTTCCTCTTACTTGATGACCCTGAGCAAAGACGAGATCTTTAAACTGAGTTTATGTATTTCTTTAGGGAATTTATTAAATATCTACTCCAGACCAAAAACTAAATAATAAACAAATAAATAAGTGAGGAAAAACTGACAGCTTTCCCTCTGAACTCGAAAACAAGACAAAAATGTCCACTATTGCTCCACTTTGTTCAATGTAGTTGTTGAAACACTAGCAATAGGCAAAAAAAAAATTTAAAAAGGAAAGAAAAATGAGATATGTGTAGGAAATGAAGAAGCCAAATTGTTATTTGCAGATGACATGATCATCTACATAGAAAGCCCCAAAATTACCAAAAGATTCTTACAATTAATAACAAAATTCAGTAATGTAGCAGTAATGTGTACTGCTACACAAAAATCAATAGCATTCCTGTACACTAATAATGTACTTACTAATAAAGAAATTAGGAAAAATACCACTCACAGTAGCACCAAGAAAAATTAAATACTTAGGAATTAACTTAACACAATGAAAGTTCTCTAAAATGAAAACTACAGCACTCTGAAAATGGATGCACAGAAACAGTATAGTCAAAATGTGCATATTTTCAAAACTGATATACAGATTTAATGAACTCAAATCCTAATCTGAACAGCATTTTACACAGAACTTAAGAAAACAATCCAAAAATTCATATGGAACCAGAGGAGACCCAGAATAGCAAAAGCAATCCTGGGTAAACAGCAAAGTAGGAGTTATCACAAACCCACACTTGAAGTTATATTGCAAAGCTACAGTGATCAAAACAACATTATACTGCACAAAAACAGACATGAGAATCATTGGAACAAAACTGAGGATGCAAAAACAACCCCAAACACATTCAACTATTTGATCTTTGACAAAGGGGCCACAAACACTGGAGGAAAGATAGTCTATTTAATAAGTGGTATTGGGAAAACCAGCTATCCACATGCAGAAGATTGATTCTAGACATATATCTTTCACCATGTACTGAACTAAAATTAAAATGGATCAAAGAACTGAATGTTCAAACAGAAACACAACATCCTGGAAGGTAAAATTCTTGAAGACATAGACATAGGCAAGGACCTTCTGAGCAGAACCCTGGTTTCACAGAAAATAGTACTGAGAATCAACAAATGGGATCATATCAAATTTAAAAGCATCTGCACAGCGAAAGAAACAACCAACAGAGTTAAAAAAGACAACTTACAGAATGGGAAAAAAATTTTCCAGAAATTCCGCAGACAGAGGACTAATATCTGGAATATATAGAAAATGAAAAACAGGCTCTCCCAAAATAAAAGATCCAATCAAAAAATGGACAAGCAAAATGAATAAACACTTCACAGAAGTATAAATGGCCTATAAATGGACAAATGCAAATTAACACTGAGATTCCAACTTACCCCAGAAAGAATGGCTCATCAAGAAATAAAACACTAACAAATGCTGGCAAGGCTTCGAGGAAAAAGAAACCCCTCTACACTGTTGATGGGAATGTAAACTAATACAACTACTTTGAAAATCTTCCCAAAAGAATTAAAGATATCATATTACAGTGATACATGCATATCCATATTTATAGCAGCATAACTCTATTGTATAAAAAGACCACATCATTTTTAACCATTCATCAGTTGATGGGCATTTGGATTGTTTCCAGGATTTAGCTATTACAAATTGTGCTGATGTAAACACTGGTGCACATATATTGCTGTGGTATGATGTTTTTAATTCTTCCAGGATGGTACTCACAAGAGGAATAGCTAGGTCAAATGGAACCTCTGATTCTAGTTTTTTGAGGACTATCCATACTGATTTCCACACTGGTTACACCAGTCAACACTGGCACCAACAGTAGAGAAGAGTTCCTTTTCCCTCAGAGTCCCTCCAGCATTTGTTATTGGTTAATTTCTTGAAGATAGCCATTATTTCTGGAGTGAGATGGAATCTCAGTGTTATTTTAATTTGCATCTCTTGAATGATCAATGATGTTGAACATTTTTTTCATATATGTATTTGCCGTTTGTATTCCTTCATCTGAGAAGTGTGTATTCATCTCAGATGCCCAATTTTAGATTGGGTCTTTGAATCTAGGAAGTCTGATTTTTTTTTCAATTCTTTTTTTTTTTTTCGGCACCGGGGATTGAACTCATGACTTCGCACTTGCCAGGCAAGTGCTTATGCCACTGAGCTAAATCCCTGGCCCTTTTTATTTTTTTTCAGTTCTTTATATGTTCTAGATAGAAGTCCTTTGTCTGAGGGACAACTAGCTAAATTTTTTTCCCATTTTGTGGGTTGTCTTTTCACTCTGTTGGTATTTCTTTTTCTGTGCAAAAACTTTTTAATAGCATGTAATCTCAGTTGTTGATTCTTTGTAGTATTTTCTGTATGACCTGGGTTTTGTTCATGAATTCTCCTCCTATATCTATGTATTCAAGGTTTCTACCTATTTTCTCCTCCAGAAGATTTAATGTTTCTATTTTAATATTTAGATCTTTATCCATTTTTTAGTTTACTGCATGGTGATAGACATGATTCTAGTCTTAGTCTTTGAATGTGGTAAGTCATTTTTCCAGCACCTTTTATTAAAGAGGCTATCTCTCTTCCAGTGAACATGTTTGGCTCTTTTGTCAAAGAAAAGATGACAGTGTGTTTGGAATTGTGTCTACATCTTCTAATCTGTTCCACTGAGCCTCAGGTGTATTTTTTTTGCTCTTTTGTTTTTTTGTTTTTTTGGGTTTTTTTGTCAGTACCCTGCTGATTTTATCACAGTAGCTTTGTAGTATCATTTCATGTCAGGGATTGCAGTGCCCCCTGCCTTGCCTTTGTTGCCAAGAATTGTTTTCGCTATTCTAGGTCTCTTCCAGTTCCAAATGAATTTTAGTTCTGTGACATATGCTAATGGTAGTTTGATTGGGGTTGCGTTAAATTTGTGTAACAATTTTGAAGTAAGGCCACTTTCACTTTGTTGGTTATTACTATGCATGAGCAAGGGTTATCAATCCATTTTCTGATATTTTTTATCTCCTTTTCTGAGTACTGTAATTTTCAATGTATAGATCACTTCTTCAGATTGATTTCTAAGTAGTTCATTTTTTTGTATGCCATTGTGAAGGATATGGTTTCCCTAATCTTTCTGTCAGTGAGTTTGTTGTTTCTATACAGGAATAGCATTGATTTTTGTATGTTGACTTGTATTTAGCTACACTCCTGAATGTGATTATTAAATCTAGCAGTTTTTTGGTGGAGTTTTGGGGGTCTTCTATGTAGAGTATTATGTCATCCACAAATAATGCTAACTTAACTTATGCCTTTCCTATCATTATTCCTTTTATTTCTTTCTGTTGTCTAATTGCTCTGGTAATGTTTCCAGAAGTATATTGAATAGGAATGGTGGCAATGGACATCCTTGTCTTGTTCCTGACTTTAGAGTGAAAGCTTTCAGTTTTTGACCACTTTGTATGATGTTAGCTGTTGGTTTGTCATCGATGGCTTTTATCAGATTGAGATAAACACCATCTATTCTAATTTTCTGTAGGGTTTTTACTATGAATGGATATTGGACTTTGTCAAACTTTTTTTCTGCATCTATGGAGATGATCATGTGAATTTTGTCTTCGGCTCTGTCGACAGGGTGTATCACATTATTGATTTGCATATGTTGAACCATTCCTGCATCCCTGCGATAAATCCTACTTGGTAATTATATATAATCTTCTTGATTTGCTGCATTCTACTTGCCAATATCTTATCGAGGATTTTTGTGTCTATGTTTGTTAGGGAGATTGGTGTGTAATTTTCTTTTTTGGTTGGGTTCTTCTCTGGTTTTGGTATCAGGTTACTACTAGTTTCTAGGAATGATTTTGGAAGTATTGCTTCTGTTTCAATTTTATTGAAGAGTTTCAGCATTAGAAGAATTCTCTAAATTTCTTGTAGAATTCAACAGAGAATCTGTCCGTACCTGGATTTTTCTTTGTTGGTAAGTTTTTAATTACATTTTCAGTTTTGTTGACTTTTATCAGTTATTTAGAATTTTTAGATCTTCTTCATTCACTTTTGGCAATTCATGTGTGTCCAGGAATCTGTCCATTTCTTTTGTGTTTTCCATCTTATTACAGTACAGGTTCTCAAAGTAGGTATTGATGATCTTCTGTATTCTTCAGAATCTGTTGTGATTTCTCCCTTTTCATCCCTAATTGCTTGAATTTGAGCCTTTACTTTCCTCTTTTTGATGAGGTTGGATAGGGTTTTATTGATTTTACTTAATCTTTCAAAAAACAAACTCTTCGATTCATCGACTCTTTGTATTATTTTCTTAGTCTCAATTGCATTACTTTCTGCTCTTATCTTTATACTTTTCTCTCTTCTTTGAGCTTTGGGTTTGATTTATTCTTCTTTTTCTAGAAGTTTGAGGTTTGATATTAAGTTTTTTGAGCTCATACAGTTTTCCTGATGTGAGAATTCACTGTTAAAGATTTCCCTTGTAGGACTGCTTTTATCATATCCCATAAGTTATGGTATGTTATATTGGCATTATTATTTAGTTGTAATACTCTAATTTCTTCTTTAATTCCCTCTGTGACACATTGGTTGTTCAGTAGGTTGTTTAATTTCCGTGTGTTTATGTAGTTTTTGTGGTTTCTTTTGCCATTGATTTCTGATTTTATCACACTGTGGTCAAATAATATGCATGGGACAATTTCAATTACTCTACATTTACATAAGCATGTTTTATGGGTTAATATGTGATTTATTTTGGAGAATATCCCATGTGCAGCTGAGAAGAATATGTATTCTGATGTTGTGGGGTGGCACACTCTGTAGACATCTACTAAGTCCATTTGTTCAAAAGTTTGATTTGGTTCTAATATTTTGTGTCTAGTTAATCTGTCTTTTTGTAACAGTGCAATATTGAGGTCTCCCAATACAATCGTATTAGGGTTTATTTGATTTTTCATGTCTGTTAGTAATTGTTTTACATAGTTTGGTGCACTGGTATTTGTTGCATATATATTAATGATTTTTATCTCTTTCTCTTCAATTGTTCCCTTTATGAGGATATAATGACCTCTCTTAATCAGTCTTGGCTTGAAATTCACTTTGTCTGCAAGTAGAATAGCTACCACTGCTTTTTTCAGGGTTCCTGTCACATGGACTATTGTTTTGCACCCTTTGACTTTCAGTCTATGAATTTCTTTTTGAATTAAATGTGTTTCTTGTATGCAGCATACTATTGGATTTTGTTTCTTGATCTACTCTGCCCATCTGTTTTTTAGATTGGTAAATTGAGACCACTTACATTGATGGTTATATGTGTTGGATTATGTTTTTCATGTTGTTGGTTTCTTGTCTTTCCTCTCGGTTTAATTGCTTGCTCTGCCTGATGGTTTCTTTCTATTGGTGTTCTTATGCTTGTGTTCTTCATTTTCTCTTTCAATATAGCCTTTAGAGTATTCTGAAGAGCTGCTTTAATGGTCATGAATTTCTTCTGTTGTTCTTTGTCATGGAAGTATCTTATTTCTCCATTGATTTTGAAAGATAGTTTAGCAGGGTACATCAATCTGGGTTAGAGGTTGGTTTCTTTTAGGGCTTGAAATGCCTCACTCCAAGATCTCCTTGATTTGAGGGTTCATGTTGAGAAGTCTGCTGTGATTCTGATGGGCTTTCCTTTATAAGTGATTTGTTTCTTTTCTCTAACCACTTTTAATATTCTGTTCTTGTGCTAAATTTCCGGAATCTTGATTATTATATGCCTGGGTGTAGATTTATTTTGGTCATGGCTATTTGGATTTCTGTATGCTTCATTTATTTGTATGTCAAATTTTTTATCCATGTTTGGGGAGCTTCCACCATTATTTCTGTGAAGAGGTTTTTATTTTTTAATTGTATCCGTATCTTTTTTTTTAAACAAGATAAAACCAAAGAAAATAAAACAGAATAAAACCAATCAAAACAAACCAAAGTAAGTGATACAAGACTTCAAAACAATATGAAATCAACAATAGCTACCATAATGCCTCTTGTCTTCAAAATAGCTGCACATACCTTCAGACATAGTAAAAATCAGACAAAACAGAACAGAATAGAAACCAATAAAAACCAAATAATGAATGCAATAAAGGACTTCAAAACGACAATAGTAAATCCAAAATGGCTACCATAATATATCTTGCTATCATTGAAATAGCTGCTCATGCCATCGGATATAACAAAATCAAACAAAACAAAACAGAATAAAACCCAACCCAACAAAACAATGAAAATGATACAGGACTTCAAAACAAGACAATAGGGAATCAGCAATGGCTACTACCCTCAAAAGGAGATGCCCCCTAGATGCCACACTGCATACCACTATCTTCTGAACAGATGATCAGACCACTGGTCCTAGACCTGCAAGGTCAGTGAAACACCAAAGCACCACAAGCATCTAATTGCATTTCACCTCAATAGCTATCATCACAGCCTGTGTTTCTCCAGATCAGCCAGTCGCTTATGGGGCCGGGGCAGTGGCGGGGGGGGTCTTCTCATTTGCCAGCCTGCGCACCAGAAGGGGCTTGAGTCTGGCTGTCTCCCTACCCGCGGTGGCC
>RJWT010030194.1:0-14708 GCA_004365215.1 Cuniculus paca | reverse complement strand
TGGGAAGTAAAGGAAGAAAGTTATGTCGAGCCAAGAATTCATGCAAGAAGGTGAAGGGAAATGATTGCAAAATGGGAGACCAATGTCAGAGAGATGCGGTGATTTCTTTTTCTTTTTTAACATTTCCTAGACAATTAATATATGTCAGACACTAGGGTGACAAAAATGATAGAAATATGGTCCCTGTCTTCAAGGGGCTCAGGCTGTAGAGCAGAAGACAGAAATAAGAATAGCCGTGCTCACCAGCCATGGTGGCGCACACCTATAATCCCAGCACTCAGGAGTCTGAGGCAGAAGGATCACTGTGGACCTGAGGCCAGCCTGAGATACATAGTGAGACTAGTGAGACCATGTCTCACATCACTACCCTCCAATAAAAGAATAGTTACAGTAAAATGGAATGAGGGCAGAAATAGCGGTGTCATCAAAGGACCATGGAAAGTGAGGAGAAAGCCCTGGCTTTGCTTGGAAGTCAAGGAATTAAGGGTGATGGTGAACCTTTTAGAGCTTTCAATGATACAAGCAACCCTCTGTGGCACGCATGCCATAGGTTTGCCACCACTGAATTAGCAGACCAAATGGATGATAGCAGAAAACCGAACCACTGTGGAACAGTGCGGAGACACGTCAAAGATGGACACATTTGTGGAAATGAATGTTCAGTGTGGCTGGTGGAGCCAAGTGATGACATTGAACAGGTACGGCTGAGTTCAGTTCCCAAAGGGCTTTGTTTGCTATGTTAGGGAATTTGAACATGTTCTGCTTGCTAAGCGGTATGAAAGCTTATGAAAGAGCTTTAAGCCAGCCAAGTCATACTGGTACAAATAATTAAGTTTTATAAATTTGTAAGAGAAAAAGAGATTGGCTTGGAGAAAGCAACTCAGAAGTCAAGGATACTGAGTATGAGATCACTGTACTAACTTAGGTCTTTACGATGGAGAAATGACTTCAACAGCAAAGATGATAATGAAAAGGAGGGATATACTTGGAACAATGTAAGAGGTAGAATTCACAGAATATGATTAAACAGATGGGGGAGAGGAGAGATAGTGGAAGGGAAAGTCCAGTAAAATATCATCCCAGACATCTGAATTAGTAGCTGGACAAATGTTGTTAATAATTAATTACAATGTAGAACCTTAAATCACAAAGTTTTCTGGTTAAAATATAATGAGTTTGGTTTTGAGATGCTTGTATGAGACCCAAGAACAAAAGTAGCCAAATGCTCAGTGCAATATGCATGTGTAGGGTCAGAGGACTGGTGGAACTGTGGGATAGATGTTCAACCGATGGTAGTTAGAAAAGAACAAATACAGGGAGGAGAACATACTAAAGACAGAACTTTGGAGAATACGCATTTAAGGAGTTGAAGAACCAGAGTTTTTGGATCACCAGTGTGGAAAAAAAGAGGCAGACGTAGTCAGTGGAAAGTACAAGATTATTAAATGGCATTGAGACTGGCATATGGCAGAAAACACTTTTGTAGGTATTCTGCCCATGGAGTGATATAAACGTATCTAGCAATATTAAGTGACCCAGAGGGATAGGTGTATTGCACCACGATGAAAGGTTTGCTGCTCACAGAGTCAGGAGGAAGAAGTGTCAAGTGAGAAGGCTGCAAGAAAGAAAGAAGTTGAGTGTAGATTGTAGAAAGTAAGATGCTAAAGTGGGAAAATTGGGTATTCGGGTAATAAAACGAGAAGGGACTGGAACTGTCGATGGTGTTGAAAAGCAAGCACTGTGGTAAAGGTAAGAATGGAAAGCAGCTGTGGGCTGACAATGGAATGTGAGGTACAAGATCCCAGTGGTCCACCTGCTCCAGAGAGGACCGAGTTCAGAACTCAGCTTTCTAAGGGGAGTGGAGATGAAGGTGCTCACAGTGGAAAAGATTCCTAAGCTCTCATAGTACAAAAGCGTGTGCATTGATTGTGTTTTACATGTTTCCTAGCAGTGCCAAGCACAGATGGGTTTTCGCTTTGTTGTAAAAACAATATTAACTACATTTTGGAAAACAGGGTGCGGGGGTGGGGGTGGAATTCACATTCCCACCACTTCATACAGTTTATGTTCTCAGTTGGTTGTGTTGCCTCCCACGTGACCCACACAGTTCGAGTCATGGTTTGTATATGATTGTCTATCCTTTTATTTTAACATAATATAAGCACTTTTCATGTTACAACATAGCTTTTATAATTAGTTTATGGGTTCCTGGTAAGTGTTTCAAATAACAACTTTGGGATACTCCAGATCACAGACCAAGATCATGTTTCAAAAGATTCTTATTAACACCACACTCACCACTGGAAACTGTGCCAAGATTCCTGTTTGTTTTGACTTTTTTCGTTGTTTTGTTTTGTTTTGTTTTTTCACCTTTAATTCTAACTCAATGACAATTTTCCTCCATGTGTCTTTGGATTCATCCTTGCCAAAAAAGACTGCTGGAATTCAATAACAGGGTAAAATGAGTAAGTTTCCAGTAAATTTAAATCTTTGCCAACCCAAGATAAGACAAGTGATGTCTTTTGGCCCCAGGTAGAAAAATGAGAATACAATAAAGTGTCATCATCAGGTAAGGATATATAGGGGATCTTTTTCACACTTCTAAAGGGAAACTATAACTCTTTTGTGGGAGAAACAGATGGGGAGACTCATCTATGGTCATTCTTGCCCTTATTTGCTACAGATCTTCATTTTTAATTCCAAACAACTTTGTAATATCCCTGACTTCAAAGGTTTGAGGAATGAAGTTGACTGAAAAAGAAGAGCGATATTTGCAGCATCAAGATTAAAAAAAAAAAATCAGACCATGGATCTCTTAACAGCAAGACAAAAAAAATGAATCATGTCCTTTTTTTATTCCTGATAATTTGGTTGAGGTTTCACAAAAATCAGGGTCTTTGTAATCTGGAGTATTCCAAAATTGTTTCTTGAAACATTTACCAAAAATCCATGAATTAATTATAAAAGTTATGCTCTAACATGAAAATATATTATCATTTAAAACAAAAGGTTAGGCAGATATACATAAGACATGACTGCAACTATGTGCATCATGTGGGAGGCAAAACATCCAACTGAGAGCATAAGTTGTGTAGGTGGTGGGAATATGAGTAATTCTCCCCCTCTGTTTTCCAAAATGTAGTTATATTGTTTTTACAACAAAGAGAAAACCCATCTGTGCTTGGCACTGCTAGGAAATATGTAAAGCACATTCAATGCATATGCACTTATACTGTGAGAGCTTAGGAATCTTTTCCACTGTGAGTACCTTCATCTCGAGCCCCCTTAGAAAGCTGAGTTCTGAACTCGGCAGGTGGACCTGAAGCAGGTGGATCACTGGGATCTCATACCTCACATTCCATCGTCAGCCCACAGTTGCAGGAATCTTTCCATTGTTTCTTACCTTTATCACAGTGTTTGCTTTTCAACATCGACAGTTCCAGTCTCCTTTTATTACTAAAACCATGCCTTTCTCTTTGACATCTCCAGATCTTTGGCTTATCAATCCTATCTAGGATGACTGATATAACTTCTTTTTAATATTTTCTTGATTAAATTCCAAATCATTGTTGATTTTTTCCTTCACAATTATGTTTGCGGAATTTCCAATCTTGCAAGTAAACTATGAGAATCTCATTTAGAATCCAACTTTGACACCTACTTATGGTAGAGATTGCTTATAGTCTAACCTATATCTTTTCTTACTAATTGAATCCAATTTTTTTCAGCATTATTGTGTACATAACTAAAAATTATATTTCTCAAACTCCCTTACAAATTGAAGTGACCAAAGAGATACATGCAGTGGTTATATGGGTGTGTTTTCCTAGCAAGTTCTTTAAAGGGAATTGATTCATCTTTAGCTGAGATATGAAGGCTGGAGCAGCAGCAGCAATTTTATTATTATGAGGAGACATTAACAAGTCTCTGCATAGGAAGAACAGTGGAGACACCTAGAAGGAGCCTGGGTTACTGACAACATTGCACAATTACTACATACCTCTGGACTTCCTACTTGCAGACATTTTTGATTGTTGTTTCACAGGGAATTGAACCCAGGGACCCATGCACATGTGGAAAGCACTCTACCACTGAGCTATAGTCCCTGCCCTCAACTTTTTAAAAAATATATATGAGAAAAAATAAGCCTGTATCTTTTAATCATTGTTATCAGGTAATTGTTACTAAAAAATTGGCAGATCCTAACAGATACACAATTTCATTCATTCATTCTTATCATGTATTTGCTGGCTGCCTATTCTGAGCCAAGTACCATGTTAGGAGATTGAGTAAAAACAAAAGTATATGAATAGTTCTAGAGTACAACCAAATCTCCATTTATTCTACTTTTAAAAATCCATATTTAAAAAGAACTATAAAAGATTTCCCAGAAATCAGTGATTTTTCTTCCCTGATACAATAAAAGTTACAGGCAATACACACTTGTGGGTTATCAAAGATGGCAGAGGTAAAAAAGAGGACTTCATGATTGAGGAAGAAAGTGACAGGGCTTGAGTCGAACCTGAACCTCAACAAGAACAGTTCCAGCAAGGCTGCTTCCCGTGCTGGGAGGAAAATCATGACCAATGGGTCAGAGAGGAAAATTAAAAACTTACGTATAGGCAGCACTACAGAGTGCAGCCTGCTGTACTCATCCTCACGTAAGACAGCCCCTGCTCTGAAGATATCCTCTTCCAAAACTACCTGTTTACAGCCAGCTTGGAGACTGTTGGCTGAGCTCTGCAACACTGTCAGTGGCAGCCGTCCTTCACGAGGACATTAGGAGAATAACTTCATGTGGAAAGAAGGTGTCACAGCTCTTTGTCTTCACATCTCAAGTTGTGTCCTAATGCCTGCAGCATCTTTGCTGAATGAAATCACTCCTCGTGATGCACTTTATTGGGTTTCCTTGGACCTGTGGGAAGTGCCTGTGGCTTGCTTTGCTCAATGACTGTGTCTTACTATGTTTTAACCCTGCCGTGTTGTATTGGCTAATGTATCATGTTGTCACAAAAGGTTTTGTGGTCATATTGTACGAAACAATGTTATAAATGGAGTACACTCACCTTCCTGTGGTCATAGTTCAGAATTTACACTGGTCGTTTAGTCACTTAAGCTGCCTATAAGCAATATTTAATCAGTTGTGTAAGAAAGGAAACAAAACTACCTACAGTAAGAATTAAGGCATTTTTAGTTGTCTTTTTTGTTTCCTGTGCAGATCCTAACATGTCTCTGAGCCTCTGGCTAACTGACCCTCAATACTTTCTTTTCCCATGACTCAGTTCCTGTCTCTTTGAGTCTTTAATAATATTAAATTGTGTTTCTCGGATTTCTTCCACAGCCGTTCAGTATTTTGGTACAAGGCTAATCTTTCAGTAACTCAATTCTTTGAATAAAGGCCTTAACCTGCAAAATATTTTCACCTCTTTCAGTGTGAAAAGCCTAACATAACTTTCTAAAACTTGGTACTGATTAAGAAAAAGGCAAAAATCACAGGCAGTATGCTGGGCATGGCCGAGACTGAACTTACACAGTCTATGGAAGGATATTTTGTGGGGGAGGCTCTTGGGAGATGGGAGAAAGTGTACTTTTATTCATTTCCGTTCCAAGAAAAGAGTGGACTGTCCTTGCATTCACTTTGTTTTGCCCCTCACAAAAAAACTAGAGTCTTTCTCTAACTTGCAGGCACCAAGCCTAATGTTTTTGTTGTGAAGTCTAATCATTTAGATAATGGCACCCATCAAAACACAGACCTGAAAGGTTCTTAAATCTTCAGATAAGTTTACCAGCTGCAATTTTAGGTGCGATGAAAAAAATCCTACAGGGAACATTTAAAGGCAAACTCACTGGAGTTTGGACAATGACATGATGCAGCTGTACAATGCATATTCTTATCTGAGATCTTACAACACAGGAAAAGTTAACTATTCTATTGTAATTGGAGCCCCTACCAGCTGTGAGAGGAAAATTTACCATTTTCTACCAGGAAGATTAGAGGCTGTTTCTAGCAAGGCAAAAACCAGTCATTAAAGTTTTCCAGTTAAATAAAGACCGTGTGTTACTGTGGATGTGTAAGCAATTAGCGCCTGCCACCACACACAGAGCACATAAATCTTATCCTAGGGGAAACGTGGGCAGGTGCACAAGTAAAATCCACGCCTAAATTCATTTTATTGCCTTTCAAGGTTCACATTTGCCCCAACACACCCCAAATGAGACCAAGGAACTTCAATGCATTTTCCAATATTTTCACAGGAAGTCTATGTGAATTTTGGATGTGGACAGAGAGTTTCAAACCCATGTTTTCTCATTCCCTGGCTGTAAATCATGGGCAATTCACATAAACTCTGGGGTTAAGATTTTTAGGAACTATCGCCCTCAAAACATATCAATATTTCTATAAATAAAACTAATCACCATGTTTTTCCAAACACACACACACACACACACACACACACACACACACACACGGGATGGGAGTAGGGGTGGGAAGAGAACCAAACAGATGAAGAAAATAGTGTAATAATTCGATGCTGTTGAGTAAGAGAGCTATAGAGATAGATTTCTAAAACATTACCATTTTGTCTTTCTAGATAGCATACAAACTTACCTGAGCTATGGTTTTTATATCAGTAGTTCATTTGTATTCAGAAGAACATATTACTTTAATGTCCCAGAGAATGGACATGAGATTTTCTTGCAGCGAGAGAGGGACTGATTGTCCATCAGTCACATTTGCTCTGAGAGACTGACCAGTCTGAGTTTCCCTGGCTGAGCTACAGCTGCAAATTTCTGCAGGATCTTTGGCAATTCAGTTATGGAGGGAAAAGTAGCAGAACCTGCAAAAGGAGGGGAAACATTTTCTCCCTTGTTCCTCATTACATGCTATTCTACATGACATTATTAGTTTTTCCAATGCAAAGAAATATTGCTGAGAACAAAGTAGAGATCTTCCTTCTTAACATACTGTGTTTGGTGCTTTTTATTTGAATATGACTCTGAGGGTCTAGCATGGCTATATGGTGCACTCCTCCCCCCCTGTAGATCTGAGCTCTTGCTTTCTCTGTTGCTGGAAGAGTTGCCTAGTAGGGATTTACTGTCGATTCAGTCCAAGGGCTCTGCTGCCCTCTCCTAGGGCAGCCTGGATCCACTGACTACTGGAAATGCAGGCACAGAAGCCCTGATCCCTTCCCTTAATTCAAAAGGGCTACTCCAGCTCTACAGTAACCCAAGGAATCTGGTGAGGCAATGTGTTTTAACTGCATCACAGTTGAAGTCCTCTGTCTCCTCTGAATGAATGTTGGCTCCTCCCTGCTTCCTATACATTCTCATAGGTGTTCCTGAGCCATCTCCCCAGTTAACTTCCTGCATGAAAATCTCCATGTAAGAGCCTAAGTCAAGTAAACAGTCTATGACAGTAGCCTTGGACAACAATGGGAAGAATCTGGTAGGATCGTGCTGTTAGTAAAGCTCATGACAATCCATTAATCATGTGTACGGTACTTTAGCCAGGACCTTGAGGGATAAAGAGGAGGGGTCTGGGAGTACCTCTTGCCAAAGTTTGACAGGAAAAAAGCATTTCTCATAAAGGCAGCTTAGTGGATAGATTGAGCACCTGGTCTTTGGAGCTGGCTGCCTGGGAAGAATCCTGTCTCTTTGTCACTTGCTGGTTGTAAGAACTTAGGTGAGTCCCTTAACTTCTGTGTGATTTAGCATCCTCCACTATATATTGAGGATGATAGTCCTATCTCAAAACTTGTTGGGAGAATGAACTAAGTCAACATGTGTGAAACATTTACATTAGCTTTATTACATGGTTTACGCTGAATATATACTAGGTTGGATAGTGTATATATGTGTATGTGTATATGTATGTGTATATGTGAGTATAATAGTCAGCTTTTTGGTACTATAACAAAACACCAATGCAGCTAGTTTAAAAAGCAGAAAGGTGTATTTAGCTCACAGTTTTGAAATTTAAAGTCCAAGATTAGTCACTCCATTGGTTTGGCCACTAGTGAGGATGGAGGATGATAATGTATCATAGCAGGAGCATATGCATGGCAAGAAATTATATCTCGAACCAGGCCAGAATGGATGGGCAGGGTAACATAATCCCTTTCAAGGACACAACCCCAATGACTTAAGGATCTCCCATAAGACCCCATCTAAGTGTCCATATCATGTCCTAATATCACCACTCTATGGACCAAGTATATCATAGATGGACGCTTGAAGACTAATTAAACAATTAAACCACACTCAAAGCACAGCAGCATATCATCAGGAACACGCAGGTAATCAGAGCACTTATATCAGTTGCACATTTTAACCTGCATTGTTTGAGACACTAAATTCCTTGAGAGCGGAGGTAATATACTTAATGATTACATAAACCCAATGCATACATTCATATACATTTACGTAATTGTAAATGTACATGTGTACTAGAGAATGTGTGTCAAGTTGTCTAAAGCTACATTTATGCATGGACACCTTAGAGAGAGACGCTGAGATTGTAATGACCCTGGACACAGCAGCTGGGAAGGACAAGCACTGGCTCGCCGAGCTCATCAGTGTTCTGCATTCTCCCTGCCAGCTCTGATCCTTGATTCTGAGATAGCTTCTCTCAAAAAAATAAGAATAAAAAATAAAACAGAATAACCTCTTTGTCTTGCAGGGTAGTAACACTGACATGTTATATTCATGAAAGGACTGAAACAGAGATAATAATGCCTGCTGGATATCAAAATTTAATCCCTTTGTCAAATATTAAGTTTGCATAAAGCACCTGACATCAGCAAGTTGGTGGATAAACATGATACAACAAAGTTTCTAAAAAAAATATTCATCCATTAGAAAAATATGGTATCCCTATTACACATAGCATCTCAAATGAGTACTCTTTTAACTCTTAAAGGAGACATTACAGAAATAACATAAAAATTTAAAGTTGGAGGAGACAGCAGAAGACATACAAACTCCCTCACTTTATTTTTATTTTTGCAGTATTGGGGATTGAAGTCAGGGTCTTCTCTCCTTTGTGATATATCCTCAGCTCTTTTTATATTTTGAAACATTGTCTTACTAAGTCACTAAATTGCCCAGATAGGGCTCAAAATTGCAGTTCCTCAGCCTCTCAGAGTGCTGGGATTGCAGGCAGGTGCCACCATACCCAGCTTCCCTCACTTTATAAATGAGAAAATGTTCAACATCATCGGTCATTTGAGAGATGCAAATTAAAACAGTGCTGAGATTTCATCTCACTCTGGAAAGAATGGCAGTTATTGAGAAATCAACTAGTAACAAATTCTGGCAGGGCTGTGGGAAAAAAGGAACCCTTCTCCACTGTTGGTAGGAGTGTAGATTGGTGCAACCACCATGGAAATCAGTGTGGAGATTCCTCAAAAAGCTAGGATTAGAGGTCCCATTTGACCCAGCTATTCCTGTGCTGGGTATCTTCTCATAAGACTTAAAAACATCATACCACAGCAATATATGCACACCCATGTTTATAGCTGCAGTTTGTAATAGCTAAATCTTGGAAACAACCCAAATGTCCAACAACTGAGGAATGGATAAAAAAAAAAGTGTTTTTTTTTAACACAATGGAATACCACTCAGTTATAAAGAAGGATAAACTTGACACTTTCTTTGGATACACCTTGAGACCATACTCTTAAGTGAAATAAATTGGTCACATGTGATGACAAATGTTGCACTGTTTCTTTGGTGTGAGAAACCAAAAGGATAAATAAGGACCAAAGTATATAAAACGTATTGTGAAACAGGATGAAATTGTTCAAAAGAAATGGGAGCCAGGAGGAAGGAGAAAGAAGGATAGAAAAAGAAAAAAGAAAAAGAAAAAAATGATAAAAGAAGGATAAAATAGAAATAAAGCCTTGCAAGTAGGAGGGAAGAGGGGTTGAAGGTAGGGGAGGAGATTAAAAAAAAAAGAGGAATCAGGACATATCATGTATAGGTACAAATTCCCTATGATGAATGTGATCATCATATATATCTAAATTGTACCAATAAACTTAATAAAAAATAAATAAGTAGATGAGGAAACCAAGACTTAGAAAAATTAAGTGACTTGCTCATGGTCATATAGAATTTTTAAATGTTTTATGAAGTTCTGAGATAAAACATCAGATAAATACAATACTTAATTACTTGCATATATCTTGACAACGTGATTTAAGGTAGGACCATAGAGAGTCCAAGAAAAATTTGAGCTTACAGTGCTGTGTAGGATGCAAAAGAGAAACCAGCTTCAGCACTTGAAAGAATGACTGGACACTGGCCAAGGGTTTTGCATTGTGTATCTCTGGACTAGTTGTGCATAGAAAGCAGAGGGGTATAAAATGCCAGTCATTGTCCATGTCAAACAATTTAGAACCCATCATAGTATAGCTGAAAAACTGGCATAGGAAATGACAATGGTAAAAGCATTGTAATCCAAAACAAGGGACAATGACAATAATGAACATTAGTAGGGTGCTTTATAGATTACGAAGAATTTTCAAACACAGCCCTTTCCATCCTTATGATGGAAAACCACCAGATGAGTAGGCTTGTTGTTATTATTCCTGCTGCTGTCTCCTGATGAATAGATTTACACTGGCTAAGAGAATTCATTTCTCCACATCACGTACCTGAGTTAGGGAGCTCACACCTGAGTTACTCCCATCCCTGGACACAGCCTCATACTGAGAGCTCTTTATCACCACAATACTTTACTCTGATGGTCTCTGCTGAGCTCTTTCGTCACAATTTAGTATATGAGGTAGGTCAAAAGCAAAGTCAGAAATAGGAAACACTTCACACGGATGATCTCTCTGCCTAGAACAAGGTCAAGGTCACTCATTCAGTATCAAAGATTCTTTATAGGGATGAGTGAAGGATTACAAATGAAATTCTTTAGAGACTATCTGATATAAATTAATGGTCTAGAAAGTATTTAGGATGTAGCTATGGAAATTTCATGCTCTTTTGCTTAATAAATTCAGCTTGTATTTCC
Source organism: Cuniculus paca (assembly GCA_004365215.1). NCBI lineage: Eukaryota > Metazoa > Chordata > Mammalia > Rodentia > Cuniculidae > Cuniculus > Cuniculus paca. The sequence continues at coordinate 3,685 of RJWT010030194.1, read as the reverse complement.
TGTGAGATAAAGATCACTCAGGTTCTTTCTTCAAGAACTTTCCTTGAAAGAAAAGTTAAAGGATTTGAAGTGAGGGGCAAGGCAACTGAATAGTGATTGCCCTAGAACTTTAAGTAGGAAAACAGAAAGATTTTATCAGCTGAAATCGCTTTCATGATTCAATCTCCCTGTGGCCCACGCTGCCCCAGTAGTAGATATTTTTACTGACTGACCTAAGCATGGACTTCTCTGAAGAGGCAGCCATGACAGTGGCCTTCAATCATAATTGTTTGCAATTCCATGAATATATAGTATATAGGAAAAAAAAAAGAGCTTAAAGCCATTCTACAAAGAATTATCATGCTTGCTTGAATGTGTATTGTGGCAGAAGAGATCTAAACCAAAGAAAAATTATAACCACCATATTCTTGAGGGAAAAGTGAATTAAATTTGTTTGAATATTCTGCTGCATTTTCTTAAATTCGTAAAGCCATTTTCAGTTTTTAAACTCTGCATTACGAAAACCCACAAAGAATATCAAATCTAAATTTGGGGAAGTATTAGATTTGGTTACTGCTATGTGGGCCTCGCATTTGTTCCAGTGTGATTTGTGCCAGATTATTGTTAAATTGTTCTACTCATTAGCTATTCGGATCTCTAGGGTGTCCGTTTATGGCATGCTAGAGGACAGCAGAACATTAGGAGCAAACTTTTCTTAGAGAAAAGTGGGAAATCTGCATGAAGATTTCAAGCAGACTTTTTAACGCAATTCAACCTGGAACTCACAATTACTTCGTGCTAACTGAAATCAAGAAGTAAATATGTGACTCACACAGATGCAATTATAAATTACAACTTGTACCTAATCATTGCCACTGACTCAGAGACATTCTTGCTAGGTTTCTTAAAATGATGATTCCTTATTTCTGTAATTTAATGGAATTATGAGTAAAATGGAACCCTGTTGCATTCCCAGGCAATTTAGGATGGCTAGTGACATTGGTTGGAATTTGAGGAAATTTTCTAATTAGATTAAAATGTTTCCATGAGCACACACACATGCAAATTTCTATTCATTTTGTTTTCATTTTTAAAACAGGCAAATAACACTGGTTTACCAAAATTCCTGGATTCCTTTTCAGAAGTGTGACTGAGTGTTGAAAACTCACTTTGTAAATACAACTAGAGTAATTTTTACCTAAATGAATGATAATTGACTACTGCCAAAAAGAAATTCACCTGCCACTTTCCTTTTAGCCCAGTTTCCGCTTTTCTTTGTATATATGTCATCTTTTCACCAAAAAAAAATTTTTATAATTTCACTATTTTTGAATTTAAAGTTTTAATTCACCCTTCAAAGTTTTAAATCAACTGAACTCTAGCAGTGATCCCAGATAATCCCACTGATTGCACTTCTATATTAGTAAGAAAATACTCATGTATCTGTGTTTTCTTTTAGGTGTTCGACCTACCTTTTAATCTATGACAGAACTTGCTCTTCAATCCCTGTTACCATTTAAAAAGCCTTATTCAAGCCAGGCATGGTGGTGCATGCACACCTGTAATCCCAGCACTCGAGAGGCTGAGGCTGGAGGATTGCATTAACACCGTAAGTTTGAGGCCAGCCTGGGCAGCAAAGTGAGTTCAAGGACAGCCTGGACGAGGCAGTGAATTGTCTCAAAAAAAAAAGCCTTTTTCAAAGACTTTGCTCTAATCAAATGTTTGTCTGTTAGAGGAAAAGAAACTTTTCGTTCAGTGCTTTTAGGGCATTAAATAAGTCTGCTTAATCTTAGCTTCCAATAGAAACCAAAAGTAAGCTTTCCAGGTATAGAAAGGAAGCACCTTGGGCTGCCGTTTCCGTCCGTCTCCTCTGGAGCTCTTCCAATGAATAGAGGCCATTCTGGAAATCTCTCAGGAATGCTCTAGCACATCTAGCACAGCACTATGATTTGGAAATCTTTCCTTTCCTTTCTCAATGATACATTAATTGGTCCTTACCCTTCAATATCCAGACCCAATTTCATCTTCTCAGTGAGATTTTATGTGTTGTCCTTTTCCTATTTAAGAATTCATCCATCCTATTTGTATTAGCAAACCCAAAAATATTTGGGAATTGGTCATCAGGAATCCTTCATTCTCAGTCTCAAAGGCATAGAAAACAGATTGATGGGTTTATAGAGGCATTTTAAGGTGGACAGGCAGGACAGTAAGAGAGGTTGAACATTCTTGACTTCCTCATTGCAGTTGTTTGGAGGTCAGAAAAACCTAGAGTGGCCCCAGTTAGATTAATACACACTTGATTGGTTTTATAGATACAGGGCAATTCATGTACTCTGTTTCTTCTTGAGTGAGTCTTCTTGAGTGTTTGCTTCTTTAGGAATTTGTTAATTTCATATAACTTTTTCATAATATACCCTCATTATTCTTTAAATGCTGATGGCAATAGAAACCAAAAGTAAGGATTGACTCATGGACTATCTAGTGATGTTTCCTTTTGCATTTGCAATATCAACCATCTGTATCTCCCTCACCCTTCTCCCTCCCACCTGCTCTGTCCAGCTGAAGTTTTATTAATTTCATTGCTATTTTCAAAGAGTCAGGTTTAGTTTCACTGATTTTTATAATAATTTTTATGTTTAGTCTTTCATTGGCTTCTGATCTTATTTCCATTATTTCTATCCTTCTACTTATTTTAGGTTAAATCAATTGTTTGTTTTTCTAGTGTTGAGATCATTGATTTGAAATATGTCTTCTTTTCCAAAACAAGCATTTAGTGTTAGAAATTTCTTTAAGCACTGCTTTGGCCTCATCTTCCAAAGTACTTCCTAAATCATATCATGATTTCTTCTTTGACCCATAGATCATTTAGAATATATTAATATTTCAAATATTTGAGGGCTTTTCAGGTAATTTTGGTATTGATTTAATTAATTCCTGCTCTCCAACTAGTCCTGGCTTTGAAGTTGTGACTTTGGTCTTCATCTCTGGGCTTTGATAGTGAGCCCTTTAGTATCTGAGCCCTGCAGTGTGCCCTCCTGCTTCACTCCCTATCCTCTTGTCCTCCTGCAGTTTTCACCACACTAGTCTAGATGTGTCTGATACCCTATCTTCTACCCGTTCTGATAGGTAGTGATTCTATCGGAGGGAGGACCAACAATGGCAAATTTGAAAGTGAATCAAATGAAGAACAATGAAAAGATTACCAAAGTGCATTAAGGGTTTGGAAGTGATTAAAGAACGCACAGAGTAGAGTGACTGTCTCTAGAAATTCTCTGTAACTCAGGAATGGGGCACTGAAAATGTATAATGGGATTTTACACTAACTTGAGAATTAACAGAGTTAGTAGAATAACAATATAAAGAACTCTTAGTTGTCAGTGAGACTGTCCTTTAGCATAACCCTACATTTCTGAACTTCCCATTTTTCCATTTGTTTCTCAGTGCAGGTAGTAAAAGATGTATGTGAATTAGGTATTCTCTTTGATACCAGAGTCATAACAGAGAATATGATTGGGCTTGGAAAAGATGTAAATTCCATTCTTTATCAATGACTACAACTTTGCACAGTGGCACTATCATAGCCAATGAGGTTTATCTGAGGCACGATTATTGCTAACTGAAAACTTTATCAATGACTATAATCACACCTGTCATTGGCATGTCCTCTAAACCCACATAATATTAATTTACTAATTAAAATTACAAT
>RJWT010030193.1:0-14709 GCA_004365215.1 Cuniculus paca | reverse complement strand
TGCATGGGAGCAGACCTGGTCAGGCCCTGCGAATCTAAGCTCTTTAGCAATATTGTCTGAAATGCGCACGGGAGCCGATCTCCAACCAATCAGCTTCTGTAAGTCTGCCCACAACCTGGTGCTGACGCCAGAAGGGGTTAGCAGTCTTGGCCCCAGGCATAACCTGCCCAACTCCAAGATGGAGCCCGGCCAATCACTCTCTTCTGTGGGGCAGGGGGGTGGAATTCTAATCACTCACCAGCAGCCAGCACAGATCTCCGCATCCGCCACTCTCCTTCATCCCCACGCCTCTCCGCAGAGACCTCTGGGGTCAACCACAGCTGCAACCAAGACCGCAACCATGACTGCACATCTCCAGGCTCAGCAGCTTTTCTGGCAGGGTGAATCCGGCTCCAGGCTGAGGCGCTGCCAGCCACCACCTTCTTTGTTTAAATTCTTTTTATTCTCTTTGTGGGCTTCGAGTCATATTTTAGATTCTTCCTTGGTTCAGGGGACCCACTTCCTTCCTTCTTGTCCTCTTCATGATGTTATATTCCAGCATCTGAACTGTTTCTCTCAGAGAGACTGTTTACTCTGCTGCTTACTGTTCCGCCATCTTTAGCTCCTCCCTTTCCTCATACTTCTGATGGTGGACAGGTGAATGATTCCAGATTCAGGGCTCTGGCTGGGCCCCTTTAACAGACTCTGGCAAGAGCTCAGCAAGGGAAAGAGGTTTAGGCCTGGAGGCCAGAGAGGGTTGCCTGCTTCCTCTCCATGCAATCTGAGATGATCAGACCCTCTTCCAGCCCCAATCTGTCCCTAGTCCAGGGCTAATAGACAGTGGAAGAGAACCCAGACCTAAGTGAGCAGCCTCTAGGAAGTGTGCCGACCACATGTGCAGAAGAAAATGCCACGTGCTGGATGCCGAAGGGCTGAGCGGTATTCCTCTGCCATGCTTGTACACCATTCCATTTCTCTAGGTTGCAGTGTTCAATATTTTATCCCCACATTGAGAAAGTGACTAACATTGTGAAGACCAAAAGCAACGGTCATGTGGAAAGTGCCTGGCACACCGGTTCTTGTCTCAACCCACATAAGGGAACATGTAGACACACAGGCCAAATTACTGACAAACTCCTGGACTGGAGACAGGAGGGGAAAGGAATGCTCATGAGAGAAAGGGTGCTATAGAGGTGAAACGAAAATGACGCTTTTCTGACCACCATGCTGGTGGTGGGAGTGAAAGGCATCACGGTGCCAAGCAAGGGTTCAGGCTATCAGGATGAAGTGCCCACAGACAGCAACCCTCTTCAGTTGTGGGTATCTAACATCCATTCCTGTTTGAACTGGAAGAGAGATTGAGAGTTTGACTATCCGGACTTTCTAAATCCTGAAATGAGAGATTTTGTTAATATCTGAAACAGACAGCAAAAGCTATGATTCCTGCTTGAACTATAACCCAAAGGGAAATGTGATAAGACTCAAGGAGAGCCAAAACATTGCCATAAACTAGTTATCGCTATTTGTCTCCTTTTTATATTTTCCAGTATCTCTTCAAAGCAACAAAAGTTCAGATTTTCTATTATTCTTGCAATACAACAGTCAATCCAAAGCACTCTCCTAATTGAGTCTTTTTCTTAAATAAAATACTATATTTCACTGTTTGTCCCACACAAAACTCCAAATTTCTTACAAAACATGTTTTAAAAAAACATGTTAAAATATAATACAGACAAACTGAGGGCTGTATGCAAAAAAAAGGTGGGGGGAACCTCAGAGTTGCAAGAGGCTGAGTCGGCCCCATCTCCATAGTTATCTGAAGGAAGAGATGGGACTGGAGAAACCTCCATTCAGTGCCACAAAGACTTCTTTATGAGGCTTAATGAGTGTCTTAATTATGCTTTCATTGTTGTAACAGCCACAATCTAAAGGTGGAGAGGTTTATTTTGGCTCATGGTTTCAGTTCATGGTCAGCTGGTTCCAAGACAGAAATGGCATGGTAGAGGGCACAACGGACAAAGGTTGCTCAGGTTATGGCAACCAGGAAGCAGAGACAGAAAGGAGGAGCCAGGGACAAGAATATACCCTTTCAGTGGCCCACTCCCACCAGGCCCCACCTCTTCACTGCAAGTCAGTTCTAACACCCCCCTGAGCCAATCATCTTCCAAACATATGAGGCCTCTGAGGAACATTTCAGCTCCAGCCTGTAACAATGAGTCTTCATGACATCACCTGGCTTCCTCAAGAGCAAATGATCAAAGAGCAGGAACCAGAAAGACACCTTTTGAAGACCAACTTCTGGAATTTATATACCATTATGAGGTCCAACTAAGGCCAGCCGCACTCACAAAGAGGAATCAAGCTTCCCCACTCGAAGCGAGTAGTACCAAGGAATTTGTAGACATATTTCAAAACCTCACCTTCTTGCATTTGACTATTCTTCTTGAGTAAAGTTTGGGTATACCAATTTTCTCTTTCTTCTGGGTGCACTCCTTCTCATACGGCTCTGAGATTCCCTTATGCACATAGATCCCAGTATCATCTTTGCTAGTCCTCCCAGATTGAATGCCATTGTGGACTAGAACAAGCTTATAACCAACATCCACTTCTCTATTCTTTTGATATCCTGTGTTTCAGAAATGAGGCCAAACCTTCACCCACACCTAGACACGAGAAAAATGAGCCATGTTTTCTTTCTTGTGCACCTAAAACTTAAGACACATAAAGATAGCCCAATCTGATCATGCATCAGATCCCTCAAAGGGCTTGTTAAAGCACAGATTTCTGACTTTCTGACCCAGGAAATCTTGAGAGTTGGGGAGAGGTTTGATTTCTTACATGTTTGCAGCCCAATTTGAGAATTCAAATTGGCAGCCTAATTTGAAAATAACTGCTCTATGGATTAAGCAAGATAAATGTATCTATAATGACTGAATTATTGAGACAGACTTAGCCGGATGGTCATTTTCAGAAGATATTTGAAGAAACTTACAACTTTCTGGGAAATCCTATTTTGTGGTTATATTCTTCTAGTCTCTTCTCCTTTTGTTCCTCCACTTGGACCTTATTTTTAGATTTTTGTTTATAACTATATTTCACTTTATTGGTCCACCATGTCTTCAGAATTGAGGAGCAATGGAAAAGACCTGAGGTTTAGAATTTAAAAAACACATTTTAAATTGAAGCCAACATTAAAACACATCTCATTACTTTTTCTTTCTTACATGTGCCTCATTTCCTCTTTAATTCTCTCCCTTTTATGTCAGTTTGTATCTGAACAGTACTTTAGGGATTTCACAAACTCCAAGAAACTGATAAGTGGTAGCATCTAATATGTGAATCCCCTCCTAAAGTAATTTTCTATTTTTATTCTGCCCTATTTCAGTCAGTCTGGGAGATTCCTGGAAAGAACATGTGCTAAAAGCATTTCCATCTATATTAGTAATTGGCTCTATAAATAGATAATTTGTCCTAATTTTCTTTGGATCATTCTTAATCCTATTTGCCCCAGTTGAGTCACACTGCCAAAGAAAATTGAAATTATTTATATTTACTTAAATAGTAATTATTTATATTTACTTAAATAGTAAGTCTAGCTTGTTAGTCCCAATGTGCAATTTTAAACATATCTACAGAAAACTAACCCATCAGACAATAAAAAGGAAATTAAAAAAATGAAGAAAGCTTATGGACTTATGAGACAACATTAAGCAAATGAATATTTGCATTATGAGAATTCTAGAAGTTGAAGGAAAGGGGAAAAGGATTGAAAATCGATTTCAAGAAATAATAGCCTAAAAGTTTCCAAATCTTTAAAGATCAAAATATAATACAAAAAGATATAAAAATTATAAATTTATATATTTATATGTACCCAACATGGGACCATTCAAATACATAAAGCAAATATCAGTTCTAAATGTAGAGATAAACTGTAATATAATAATAATAATAATAGTGGTAGTAGTATTAGTACTAGGGGACTTCCACACTGCACTTTCATCAAAGGACAGGCCATCCAGATAGAAAATGATCAAAGAAACTTATGAATTAAACCATACTACAGAGCAAATGGACCTAATAGATATTTATAAAACATTTCATCCAATAGCAGCAAGAACACATTTTTCTTATCAGTACATGGAACATTCTCCAGGACAGATCATGTGATCAAGTCTTAGTACGCTTTTAAAAATTGGCATCACACATCATATCTTTTTAAACTACAACAGAACAAAACTATAAATCAACAACAAGAAGCATGGAAAGTATATAGGTACGTGGAAACTAAATAACATACTTCTAAATGACTAATAGGTTACTGAAAAAATGTAAAGGGGAGTTTAAAAATGTCTGGAAACTGGTGAAAATGACAACACAACATACCAAAATTTACAGGCTACAGCAAAGAAGAACTGAGGGAGTAGTTTATACTAATAAATGTGAACATCAAAAAATAGAAAGATCTCAAGTAAACAACCTACAAATGTGACTCAAAGACTTAGAAAAGCAAGAATAAATCAAATTCAAAATTAGCAGAAGCAAAGAAATAATAAAGATCAGAGCAGAAATCAAACTGAAATTTTAAAAACACAAAAGATTAATGAAACAAAAATTGCTTTTTAGAAAGGATAAAATTGACAAATGTTTAGCTAGACTAGCCAAGCAAAAAGAGAAAACTTAAATACATAAAAAGAGACAAAAAATGAGATATTACAACTCAACCACAGAACTACAAGAAATTACTATGAACAATTATATGTCAGAAAACCTGGAAGAAACAAACTCCTAAATACATCCTACCTATCAAAATTGAATTGAGAAGAAATAGAAAATATGTCTACATGAAATATGAAAATATGAGATTAAAGTAGCAATTAAAATTCTCCTAGTCTTAAAAAAGAACTAGTTCCAAATCTTTTTTTTTTTTTTTTTTTTTTTTTTTTTGCGGCACCAGGGATTGAACTCACGACCTTGCGCTTGCCTGGCAGGCGCTTAGACCGCTGAGCTAGATCCCCAGCCCTGTTTTTGAGACAGGGTCTCACTATGCTGTTTAGGCTGGCCTTGAGCTCACTTTGTAGCCCAGGCTGGTCTCGAACTCACAACGATCCGCCTGTCTCAGCCTCCCGAGTGCTGGGATTAAAGGCGTGAGCCACCACGCCTGGCCTAATTCCAAATCTTAAACTACTAAAATTTAAACTGTTAAAAAAAATTGAATGAAAAAGAATGGAAAGAACGCTGCCAAATTCTTTTTATGAGGTCTTGATACTAAAACCAGACCAAGACACATAAAAAAGAAAAGCACTATCTCATGTCCTTCATAAACGCAGAAGCAAAAATTCTCAATAAAATAACAGCAAACAGAATTCAACAGTGCATCAAATATATCATTGAATGATTGTTCAACATACATAAATCAATAAATATGATACAACATTAACAGAAAAAAAGGACAAAAACTAAATGATCATTTTAATAGATACAACAATAGCACTAGATAGGATCTGACATTCCTTCATAAAAACTCTCAACAAGGCACACAACGACCTCAGAAGTCAAAAGGAGCCTCGGCTGCCCTTCACACGCACCTGAAAGACCAGCAGTTGAGGGAATTGTCCATCACCCTTCCCCCACACCCCAAAGACCGCAGCAGCCCACAGACCATCAGCAACCCCTTCCACCACCTGCAGTACCCTGTTGGGCTTATGGAAGCCTCAGCAACCCCTCCCCCCACAAGAGGACCTCAGTGGGCCAGCAACATTGCAGTGAGTTTTCCCCTCAAGTAGAGGATGTCAGTGGGAAAACAGGAGCAGCAGCAAACCCTTCCCCTCAGCTGGAGGACTTTGGCGAGCTGGCAAAAGTGTAGGTGAGTCTTTCTTTCATACAGAGAACCCTGGGTGGGTTGGCAAGAGTGCTAATGAGGCCTCCCCCCACCCCAAGGAACCCTAAAGCCTTCCCCAGTGATGAGACCCTCAGTGATGCAGTAGAGTCCTGGCTGGGCACACACTATAGACAGATGGATCTGGCGGCATGGAACAGCCTGAAGCCTCAGTAACAATAGGAAATAAAGGGTTGGCTTACATCAATACTCCTAGGTTAGTCAGCCTAGGAAGAATATAGGACTCACCTAGCAGGGCTCACAGGAGGAATTCAGGTGATGGGCCCCTGCCCTACATTGTAGGACCTAGCAACTGGCTGAATGTTGGCCACACAGTAGGACCCTAAGATACACACGATGGATGGTTGAGACTAGCAGGATTGAAAAGACCAAAATATTAACCCAAAAGATGAAAATGACACAACAAAAAAGCAAAATGCAATGTTAAACTCTTAGTCCATCAGGAACAAGTACAGGAGACATTGACATAGAGGACATTGGAAATCACATGCCTGGAATTTCTGAAAAGATAGCAGGTGAAATAAAGAAACAAACCCATGAGGCTACAGAGGAAATCAGATTAGAAATAATCTTTCAGGTAAAGAAAGAAATGACAACATTAATAAAAGAGTTAGTTGCTCAGCATAGCTAAGAAGACAGATTTTAAAAAAAGTACAGGAGCATGGGAAAATGATGAAAACCTTGAATGAACAATATAGGAAAGAAATAGAATGCATGGAACGAGTTCCAAGAGATATCCAGGAATTCCACTGAAAGTTGGTGAAAGTGCTTGAATGAAACTGAAGATAGACTTTCACACCTTTAAGACAGGATCACAGCTAGTGATCATGAAAGGAAAGAACTTTTAAAAATAACAAGGGATCATGAAATAACAATTCAACAGCTTCAAGACAATGCAGTGAAAAACAAGACTGATAGATGTCAATGAAAATGCAGGAGTCAACGCAAATGACATAAAAAAACCATTCACAGAAGTAATAGTAGAAAATTTCCCAAGCATGGAGAAAGAATCTGATATACAGATAAGTGAGTCATATAGAACTCCAAACAGTCATAACCAAAATAAATCTACACCCAGACATATAATAATCAAGATCCCGGAAATTCAGCATAAAAACAGAATACTAAAAGCTGTTAGAGAAAAGACACGACTCATCTGTCAAGGAAAGTCCAGTAGAATCATGGTTGACTTTTCAACCTAAACCCTCAAGTCAAGATGAGCTTGGAGTGAAGTATTTCAGGTCCTGAAATAAAACAACTTCCAACCCAGAGTGATGTACTGTGAAAAATTATCTTTCAAAATCAATGAAGAAATAAGATACTTCCATCACAAAGAACAACTGAACAAATTCATGACCAACACTGCAAAGAGTATTGAAAGATACTCTAGAAAGAGATAAAGATAACCATAATTCCAAGAACAACAACAGAAAGAAGCCACCAAGCCAGGCAAGCACTTAAACACAGAGAAAACGTAGAGAACCAATGACAAGAAGATAACATGACAAAGATAAGTCAACGCCCATAAGTTACAACCATCAATGTAAATAGCCTCAATTCACTGATAAAAAAAAATAGATTGACAGAATGGATCAAGAAACAGGATCCAACAATATGCTACATACAAGAAACACATCTCACTTGAAAGGAAACTCATAGACTGAAAGTCAAAGGATGGAAAACAATATTCCATATGACAGGAAACCAGAAAAAAAGCAGGGGTAGCCATTCTGTTTGCAGACAATGTGAACTTCCAACTAAAAATGATCAAAAAAGATAAAGAAGGTCATTACATACTTGTTAAGGGAAAAATTCAAGAGGATGAGATAACAATCATAAATATGTATGCACAAAATACAGGAGCACCCAACTATATGAGACAAATACTAATAGACATGAAAAACCAAATACACAGTAACACAGCTGTAATGGGGAACTTTAATACCCCATTTTCACAAAAAGGTAGATCAACTAGACAAAAAGTCAGCAAAGAAATAACAGAACTGAATCAAACCTGTGAACAAATGGACTTACTAGATGTTTACAGAGTGTTCCACCCAACATCAGAATACACATTCTTCTCAGCAGCACATGGGACATTCTCTAAAACAGACCATATATTAGCCCAAAGAACATGCTTAAGTAAATGCAAAGGAATTGAAATTTTTCCATGCATATTATCTGACCATAGTGCAATGAAATTGGAAATTAATGGCAAAAGAAACTGCAAAACCTACATAAACACAGGGAAATTAAATAATACCCTTCTGAACAACCAATGGGTTACAGATGAAATTAAAGAAGAAATTAAACAATATCTATAATTCAATGAGAATCCAGATACAACATACCAAAACCTGTGGAACACAATGAAAGTGGTCCTAAGAGGGAAATATATAGCAATGAATTGTCACAACAGGAAAACAGAATGAGCACAAATAAACAACCTAATGCTGTACCTCAAGCTTCTAGAAAAAGAAGAGCAAGTCAAACTCAAAGCTTATAGAAGGGAGGAAATAATAAAGATCAGAGCAGAAATTAACACATTTGAGACTAAGAAAACAATACAAAGAATTAATGAGTTGAAGAGTTGAAATAATAAACAAAATTGATAATCCCCTAGCCAAGCTTATCAAGAAAAGGAAAGAAAAAACTCAAATTCATGCAATCAAGAATGAAAAACATCAAATTACTACAGATCCTATGGAAATTCAGAAGATCATGAACACCCACTTTGAAAATCTTTACTCACATAGGCTGGAAAACACAGAGGAAATAGACAGATTCCTAGAAATGTATGAATTACTAAAAGCTGAATTGAGAAGATATAAAAATGTTGAATAACCCAATATCAGTTACTGAAATTGAATATGTAATTTTAAAACTTACCAACAAAGAAAAGTCCAGGTCCTGATTGATTCACAGTTGAATTTTACAAGAAATTTAGAGAATATTTAATGCCAATACTCCTCTGACTCTTTAATGCAATTGAAAAGGAAGCAATTTTTCCCTAACTCATTCCTGGAGGCAAGTAATACTCTGATACCAAAACCACAGAAAGACCCAACCAAAAAAGGAGAACTCTAGGTCAATCTCCTTAATGAACATTGATGCAAAAATTCTCAATAAAATACTAACAAATAGAATGCAGCAAATCATCAAGAAGATTATACATCACGACTAAGTGGGATTCGTCCCAGGAATGCAGGGATGGTTCAACATACACAAATCAATAAATGTAATACACCACATTAACAGAGCCAAAGACAAAAATCACATGATCATCTCAATAGATGCAGAAAAAGATTTTGATCAAGTCCAACACTTGTTCATGATAATTGGAATAGATGGCATCTACCTCAATCTGATAAAAGCCATCTATGACAAAACAACAGCCAACATCATACTAAATAGACAAAAACTGAAAGCTTTTACTCTAAAATCAGGAACAAGACAAGAATGTCCACTATCACCACTCCTATTCAATAGAGTTCTGGAAATGTTAGCCAGAGTAATTAGGCAAGAGAGAGAAATAAAAGGAATAAAGACAGGAAAGGAAGAAGCTAAACTATCATTATTCACAGATGTCATGATACTCTACATAGAAGACCTGGAAAACTCCATCAAAAGACTACTAGAGTTAATAAGCAAATTCATCAGTGTAACTGGATACAAAGTCAACACTCAAAAATCAATAGCATTCCTGTACACAAACAACAAATTCATTGAGAGAAAAATTATGGAAATAACACCTTTCACAACACCATACAAAAAAATGAAATACTTAGGAATCAATCTAATGAAGGATGTAAAAGACCTATACATTGAAAAGTATAGTACTCTAAAAAAGGAGATAGGACAGAATGTCAGAAAATGGAAAGATATCCCATGGTCCTGGATAGGAAGAACCAACATAGTAAAAATGGTCATACTCCCAAAACTGTTATACAGATTTAATGGAATCCCAATCAAAATACCATTAACATACCTCACAGATCTAGAGAAAATATTCCTAAAATTCATTTGGAAACAGAAGAGACCTAGAATAGCAAAGGCAATCCTGGGCAACAAAGGCAATGCAGGACACATCACAATCTCTGACTTGAAATTATACTACAAAGCTACTGTGATAAAATCAGCATGGTACTGGCAAAAAAACAGACCTGAGGATCAATGGAACAGCTTAGAAGATGAAGACACAACTACAAAGACACTCAATCACCTTATCTTTAACAAAGGGGCTAAGCATGTTCATGAGAAGAAAGATGGCCTCTTTAATAAATGGTGCTGGAAAAATAGGCTTTCCATATGCCAAAGACTAAAGCTATATCCATGTCTATCACCATGCACTAAACTAAAGTGAAAATGGATCAAAGATCTAAACATCAAAATAGAAACACTAAATATACTGGAAGACAAGGTACGTATAAATCTTGAGGAAATAGGGGTAGGCAAAGAGTTTATGAACCAAACACAAACTGCCAAGAAAGTACTTCAAAGAATCAACAACTGGGATCTCATCTTATTAAAAAGTTTTTGCACTTCAAAAGAAATCACCAATAGAGTGAAAAGAAAATCCACAGAATGGGAAAGAATTTTAGCCAGCTGTCCTTCAGACAAAGAACTTATATCTAGAACATATAAAGAAACAAAAAACATCAGGCTCCCCAAATTCATACACACCCAATCCAACAATGGGCAGCTGAGATGAACATGCACTTCTCAGATGAAGAAATACAAATGGCAAATAAATACATGAAGAAAGGTTCAGCATCACTGGTCCTTTGAGAGATGCAAATTAAAACAACATTGAAATTCCATCTCACTCTAGAAAGAATGACTACCATCAAGAAATCAACCAATAACAAATGTTGGTGGGGCTGCGGGGATAAAGGAACGCTTGTCCACTATTGGTGGGAGTGTAGACTGGTGCAACCACTGTGGAAATCAGTGTGGAGATCCCTCAAAAAACTAGAAGTAGAAGTTCCACTCAATCCAGCTATTCCTCTTTTGGATATTTTCCCAGAAAAATTGAAAACGTTATGCCACAGCAATATATGTGCACCCATGTTTATAGCAGCACAATTTGTAATAGCTAAATCTTGGAAACAATTCAAATGCTCATCAACTGCAGAATGGATAAAAAAAAGATGTGATATTTTTATACAATGGAGCATTATTCATCTACAAAAAAGGATAATCTTGGAGCTTTTATAGGTAAATGAATGCAACTTGAGACCATATTCATAAGTGAGATAAATCAAACTCACATTTGTAAATATAGCATAGTTTCCCTAGTGTAAAAAAAAAACTGAAAGAGTAATAAGATCCAAAATGTACAATACATATTGTAATAATGAAAGGGAAAGAAAGTGCTCAAAAGGGAAGGCCAACTGGGATAGGGCAAAAGAAGAAGGGAAAAGATTATATGTATATAGGTATACATATATGTGTGTGTGTGTGTGTGTATACACAATATAGATAACCATACTACTAATCTCTGTTAGTTCATCAAAAAGAACAGTTTGTGCTTTCATTGTTTGATTATTTTTTCATGCCTAAATCTTGTAACCCGAACAACTACTTCTAAGATAACAATATGCATTACATTAACAAGTGTTAATTTCCTATTTTGTTGAAATTCTGCGTTTCTATCCTTTTTTTGTTTTGCTTTTTAAAATTAAAAAAAAAAACAAACCTCAACAAATTAAGTACAGAAGATGCATGCCTCAGAATACTAAAGGTCATATATGAACAAACCACAGCCAATATCATACTGAATGGAGAGAAGCTGAAGCTAAGATCTGAAAAAAAAATAAGGGTGTCCATTTTCACCACCCTTATTTAATATAGGACTGGAAGTCTTAGCAAGAGCAGTTAGGCAAATGAAAGAAACAAACAGCATCCAAATTAGAAAGAAAGAAGTTAAATTATCCATGTTTGTAAATGACACAATTCTATGCATAGAAAAACATACTCTATCAAAAAGTTATTAAAACTTACAAATTCCGTGAGGTTGCAAGATAACAAAATCAACACACCCAAAACAGTAGTATTTTTATATACTATTATAAACTTGCTGAAAAAGAAATTAAGAAAGCAACCCCACTCACAATAACTACAAAAAATAAAATATTTAGGAATAAGTTTACCAAGAAAATGAAAGATCCTACAGTGAAAAATCATAAAACACCAAGGAAAGAAATTCCAGTAGGGGTAACACACACACACGTGCACATGCACACTCATGAAAGATACCTCATGTTCATAGATAGGAAGAATCAATATTGCTAAAATGACCATAATAACCAAAGAGATCTATAGATTCAATACAATTCCCATCAAAATACTAGTGACTTTCTTCACAGAAACAGATAAAACAATCTTAAAATTGATTTGGAACCACAAAAGATCTAGAATAGCTAAATCAACTCTGAATGAAAAAATGCAAAAAGTATCACAATACTTGACTTTGAAACACACCACAAAGTTATAGTAACTACACAACATGGTATTGACTACACCAGAATAGAAAACCCAGAAATTAGTTCTCATTTGCACAGCCAGTTGATCTTTGGCAAAGGTGTCAAGAATATACACTGAAGAAAAGACATTTTCTTCAAAAGATGGTGCTGGAAAAATTGGATATGCACATGCAGAGGTATAAAAGATTCTTTCACCTCCCTGTACAAAAAACTCAACTCAAAATGGATAAAAGACAAGTGTTCAACCTGAAACTGAAATTACTGCAAAAAAAAATAGGATAAACACTTAAAGATAGTGGTTTAGCCAATGATGTTATTTATTTATTTATTTATTTATTTATTTATTTATTTATTTATGACAGGGTCTTGCTATGTATTTCAGGCTGCCTTCAACTCGTTGTGTAGCCCAGGCTGGCCTTGAATTCACAGCAATTCTCTTGCCTCAGCCTCCTGAGATCTGGGATTACAACTGTGAGCCACCACACCCATCTTAGGCAATAATGTTTTAGATAAGACTCCAAAGGCACAGGCAATCAAAGTAAAAACAGACAAATGGAATTATATCAAACTAAGAAATTTCATCATAGCAAAGGAAATAAACAACAGAATTAAGAGACAACTTACAAAAATATTTGCAAATTAATCATCTGACGAGGATTTAGTACTCAGAATATATAAGAAATTTAAAAAGCTGATCACATATACACACACATACACCCAGTACTTCAATTAAAAATAGACTCAAGAACTAAATAGGCACTTTTCAAAAGACATACAAATAAATGGCTACATGAAAAAATGCTCAATCTCACTAATTGTTAGAGAAAGGTAAAAAAGCAAAGTCACTATGAGGTATCTTCTCATCATCCTTAGAATGACAATCATGAAAAAGACAGAAAATAATGAATTCTGGCAAGGTTGTGGAGAAAAGAGAAGTCTTATACACTCACTGGGAATATAAATTAATATAGTCATTATAGAAAACACTATGGCAATTTTTATGACCCAATTCCAAATATATCTATCTATATCTGTATCTATATCTATATAAAAATATATGATGAAGTCATAGCAAAAGGATACTTGTGCTCCCACATTTATTGCAGTACTATTCAAAATAGTCAAAATATAAAATAAACTCTGATGCCCTTTAGGGGACAAATGAATAAAGAAAAGTATATATATAGATAGATAAATTACACACACATATTTATATAATAAAATATTAGTCATAAAAAATAATTTAAATCCTGTTATTTGCAGCAACATGGTTGGAATTGGAGGTCATTATGTTAAGTGAAATAAACCAGACACAGAGAAACAAAACACCACATGTTCACACTCGCTTGTGGAAAAAAAGTCAATCTTGTAGAAGAATGAAATAAATGTAGTCCCTAGAGACCAGGACAGACAGGGGCTAGCAGGGGTGAAAGAAATTTTAGTAACAGGCACTAAAACACAGAGTGGAGGAATTACTTCTGGTTCTACTTTTGCACAGTAGAATAACCAAGGTTAAAACAATATGTATTTCAAAATGACTAGAAAAAAATGAGATTCCTCACACATAAAAAATGATTAATGGCTATAGAAGTGGAAATGCTTATTATTTGGATTTAATTACACATTGAAAACATGTACTGACTTTTCATAAAGTACCCCCTAAATATTTACAAATATTATGCCTCAATTAATTTTAAAAAGGAAACAGAAACAATAAGCCAATATGAAAAGCAAACTTACAGCATTCTACATGTAAGAAAATTACATAATATGCATATATATATATATTGCCTACATATACATATGCATAGAATATCCTTTTTAACTTCTTTTTATTAGTACGTGTTTGCGATATACAATAATTACATCTTACGGAATTGATGCATATACATATTGTACATAGACTATCTCCGTATGATGCAAAAAAGAACTAGAAATAGGAGGAAGGAACTGGATAATTGCAGACAGAAGTAAGAGGGAGACTACTCTTTTGTACCTTTACATATTATTATTTGAATATGGGTTACCTTATAATAAAATTACATAAAAATACAAAGATGTAAAAATAAAATAGAAATAATAGGGAAAATTAAAAATGGAAGAAAAGAATTGAAAATAAAGATAAATTCCTTGCTTTAAAAAATTGTATCTGTTAGTGGCTTCTTTCTATCCAGCCAGCCTGTAACCTATTTTTATTTAAAATGCTATCTGGGTTTCCAAAATAATGAATGCTATTGATAATGAAGGAAGCTGTGCCTGTGTGGGGCAGGATGTACATGGAATACGTCTATGCTTTCCTCACAATTTTGCTGTGTATCTAAAACTGCTCTTAAAAGAATAAAGTCT
>RJWT010030192.1:0-14715 GCA_004365215.1 Cuniculus paca | reverse complement strand
TCTGTTTGAGTCATCTCACTCATGCTTTATTCAACAGCACTTTTAGTGACACGCTTTTATGAGTCTTCTGAAGTGTTCAATATAGTGTACTTTGAAGCACCCACTTCCTTTTCATGTATTAGTGCTTTTACAGCTTATTAATTTGCATAATACTAGATCTACTTGCATGACCAACAGTAATAAGTGCAATTGGCAGCAGACACTTGGTAAACAGACAATTCACTGCCAGAAGGGTGTGCAAGTCCTGGGAGCAGCCTGGTGATTCCTGGTCCTCAGCAGGTCACATCTTGTTTCCTGATGACCGAGGGCTGGCTGCCTCTGCCCTTCTCCTCTTCCAGTCTGTTTGTCTGTCATCATTTGAGACTTAGGATCAGAACTTTCTGAATGCTCTGGGTTCTGATGCATACTCTGGCCCTCCCTGAAAATACTTTCAATCTCTCTATTTTCCTTTTCCTGCCTCCACCATGGTCCACAGCTTCTCCCTGAGGTGTCTGTAAGCCTTCCTAGGTATAAGAAATCCTGAACCTCTCTTAGCTTCTGTGTCATACAAAAGTAACATAGGCTGAGGCAGGAGGATCACAAATTTGAGCTCAGAGTAGGTAATTTAGCAACTTAGCAAGACCCTGTCTCAAAAATAAAATCAAGTAGGGCAAAATAGAAAGGCTGAGGATGCAGCTCAGCACATCACTGAACAGGTGTGACCTTGACCATCATGCCTGACTTTGTTCAGCCTGTCACATCTATCACCCCAGATTGCCATGGACTAAATGAGATAAGGTAAAATGAAATAAGGTAAAACGTGTTGTGGCAGAGATGGCTGGATGGCGACCAAACATTCATCCTCCTCCCTTAGTCGAGCGTGGTTGTCCGGGGTGGCTGCCCAGCTGGGGGCTGCATTTCTTGGCACCTCTTGACCCATGTGTGACCACTGGGCTAAGTTCTGGCCAGTGCAATGTGAACAGAAGGGAAGCTGCCCATTTCCATGGCTGGCTCCTCCCAGCCTCCCAAGAAGAACCCCTCTCACCTCCCTCCCGTTCTCTCACTGGCTGGATGTCACTGACCGGGGTCACACATTCATGGTGAAGGCAGTCCTAGTGTGTCCAGGCTGCTGTCACACAAGATAGACTGGGTGGCTTATGAATGGAACAAATTGGTTTCTTACAGTTTAGAGCCTGGCGAGTCCAAGATCAAGGTGTTGGCTGACCTGGTACTTGGTGAGGGCTCCCTTCCTAGATCCTAGATGGTCATTTTTTGCTGAGTCCTCCTCGAAGGAAAGGAAGGCCAGGGAACTTTCTTGGGCCTCTTTCACAAGGGCACTAATCCCTTTCATGCAGGCAGGGTCCTTATGACCTCATCATCTCCTGAAGGCCTCACCTCTTAATGCCTTCACCTTTAGCTGTTCGCTTTCAACATACAAATTTTGGGGACACAGACATTCCATCCATATCCCCTTTGTTGATCTGAGTTCTTAGACAACTGTGAAGCACAGATCCATTCCTCTCATCTACCACCTGGATCTTAAGAGAAAACTAAGAAGCCCTTGAGCTTCTGGGGTTTATCTGTGACAGTGAGTAGAGATGCTTTGGTTAAAACACAGATTGACACTCTGGGCTTGTTGGAAGGAGACAGCCTTCAAATCCCCTATCGTGTTCTCAACAGCTCACACTCTTTTGATGCAGTAGGATATAGTCTAATGCGTATGTTACTCACCGCATCCCTAATTTATAGAAACTGAAATGCAAGTAAAATTCTATTTGCCATAACAAGATACACTGTGGGGTCAGGAAGAGCTCAGCTTAAATTTCAGCTCTGCCATTTTTTTAAAGCTGTAACACCTTAAACAGATTAATTAATTTCTCTGCTTCTTGGTTCCTTATCTGTAAAGAGGTATATTAATATCTACCTTGCAGGGTTGTTGCGAGGATTAAATGAAAGTGACAGTTTTTGAATATAGTGGGCAATCCGCTAATGGCCTTTTATTTATAATTCACTCATTTGATAAGGACTTACTGAAAACCTATGATGTGCCCCAAATCACTGAAGCAGCAGAAGAAACTTACCCTTAGGAGATGGCCCTCCAACTGGGAAACGTGCTGTCCACTTTTGCGCTCCACTGCCAGGTGGCGTGGGACCAGTGCTGGAGCTGGGAGGTGTAAAGAGCAGTTCCGAGGGAGATTTCCCTGAGGAGACGCAGCAGGTCCCTGGAGAAGGGAAACCAAGGCGACTGCCTTTGACGAGGATCCTCTGGACTTGTGGTCTCCTTTGGCCTTTGCCTGGAGAGGCCACAGTATGGAAGAGGTTGGAGGAAGCTGGACGTGCTGGATGGTTGGACTCAAGGCTATGGGCATGAGCATGTCCTGTGTGCAAGGCCAAGAGTCGAGCCTTGGTGCTATGACAGTGTGGACAACTCAGCCAGGAGAGCATTGGCTACAAGGGGCTGGGCATGGTACCCAGCTCAGCTGGCTTAGTTGCTGCAAGCCATTTGCTGAGACCAGGAAATGGCTTCATTATGGTGCCTGCACAGGGATTTGACAGCGTTCAGCATGCAGCTGTCTCTTTCACCACCAAAATGTGAAGCATGACTCCCGTGTCTCTGGTCTTTGTTGGGGCACCAAGAACAACGGCAGTGACACAAAGGGAGGAGCAACCTGTCATCCTTCTTAGCTCATTATTTCTGGGCAAGAATCCAGTTCTGCTACCACTTCCACTGGATCCTGAATAAGAGAACTTTGCCCGGAGCTCCCCAAGCTCTTGGCGACTCCAGCCAGGAGGTCAGCACAGCTCCTCTAGGGACCAACTGCTAGTGGGTACAACATCCCCCCACGAAGGCAATGGCAGCCCACCACACAGGGAAGCTCCTTGTCGGGGACGCAGGCCAGCTGTCTCCATCCTCTAGGGCTCCAAGTTCCTTGGCTGCTGTTTTGCTGCCATAGATCCCTTCGTGTTCAGTGTTTTCCAGGTTAATTAATCCTATTATTGTCCTTACTGTAGTCTATAATTAGACACGCTGTGCGTTTGTATCATCCATCTTGCCTTTCTGATGTGCAGCTCATCAGCCACAGACCGTTATTAATTATCACTCTATTGGATTGTATCTCACACAAATGCGATGCATCCTTGGTCTGGGTCTAGAAGCTTGGGCGATTTTGCAGAGTATTGGGATCCCAGCTCCTCTGGGGCTTGCTATTTGTTGGAGACCAACCAGTGGGTGTGAGTGGGCAACCACCACTGAGTTGAGGTCTCCTTGGGTAAGATTGGAGAGTAGGAGCATCCTCAATTTGACTGGGATAGGAGTATTTGCCCATGGCTTTCAGCCTTCCTGTCCACACTTTTTCCCCAGTGGGCCGACCCTTTACTGCTCTCGAGGACCCACTTATAGTCTCTTCAGCCTCCGGGGGCTGCAGCACCTGTGTTACAGTGGGTTCGTGGACATAAAGGGCGCCTCTCCATCCTTTGGGCTATTTACTCTGTGCTGCGGACTTCATACGTGCCGTCTCATTTAATCATCAAAGCAATCTTATAAGATAGGTATCATTATTCCCATCATACAGATGAAGAAGTGGAGGCTCCGAGAGATTTAGTAACTTGTGAAGGGTCTATAGTGATGAGAGGTGAGCTCCAGTTGATGTCACTTAGAAGCTAACACCTACTCACATCAAGAAACAGGTCTCATTTCACAAAGGAAACAGGGAGATAGGTGTTTGAGCAAAATTTTTGTGCTAAAGGAAGGAATTAAGGAAGAACCCTTGGTTGTATCGCAGGGAATGAGTAGATTAAGAGTTCAGGCCACAGGATGTCAAGGACCCCGAAAGCCAGTGTGCAGGAAAGTGCTACAGCTTCCCTGTGTGTGGGGCTGTTCCTGTTTCTCTTACCCTGGCTGCTGAGCAGGAGGGGTCAGATGTGGTGACCTGGGCCTGTGATTTTGTTCATATCTGTGTCTCCCGTACACCCTGGAACTTCTATGGGGATGAGGTG
The DNA here is from genome assembly GCA_004365215.1 of Cuniculus paca. NCBI lineage: Eukaryota > Metazoa > Chordata > Mammalia > Rodentia > Cuniculidae > Cuniculus > Cuniculus paca. The sequence goes on along the minus strand of RJWT010030192.1, from coordinate 10,740 downwards.
ACAAGCCAGGGAAGACACAGCCTGGATCGTTGAGTCCCCAGGCACACAAGTGTCTGGAAGTAGATGAGGGAAGCTGGCCTCCCTTAGTAGGGACTTCTGGCTTTTGGGAGGTGTGTGTGTGGGGGGGGGCGGGGCGGGGAGGGTGTAGGACCCAAAGCAAGTTACCTGGATGTACTGCGTACATATGCCTGTATCCTGTGTGCAGATCCACTCCTGGTCTAGTCCAGGTTAGTGAGGTAAAACGACAGCAGGACACAGGCTGAGAAGGAATCTGGTATCTGAGGGCAGTGTTTTGGAGCCAGGCTCTCCTGCTCTGCCATCTGTCCACCGAGTGCAGGTTTGCTCGTGTTTGTGGACGTGGTGTGTGTGTGTGAGCATCAGGGCCTTTCTCGGTCCCTCCTCTGCTGTGTTAATCATGGGTCTTATTTTCTGATGCTTTGACACATTGGAGGGACCTTGTTGGCTGGAAGAGACTGGCCCTCCCAGAGGTAATGAGAACTTGACTGCAAAGGTGTCTTTCATGTGTGAACCAAGCAACTCCACCCCCATTCCCCAGCCTGTTCTTTTCATCTTCTCTGACCTCCAGGGCAACATCCCCCACCCTCAGTCACCCTGAGCACAGTACTAGACCACCCCGTACACTGCCCTACAGTGCAAAGCCCACTGGCATTAATCAAGACAGCAGTCCCAAGCCTGTTCATACTGGCCTGACTGTGAGGGCTGTGACTGTACCCTCCTTGGTCTGGTTCTGACCCCCTTGGCCGCTTCCCCTCTGTGGTCCTGGGGGGCCTTGCATGCCTCTCGTTTCTCAGGGAATTGTAGCAATATAATCTCTCAATGGTATTTGTGTCTCTGAGTCTCACTCAGTCACCTCTAGGAATTAAAATCTCACAGTGTATTTTAATATGACTGTCACTAGTGAAGGACAGCTTCATGGTCTCCAGGGCAACCCTCCCTGGCCTGTGACAGTTACGGTCATGCCTATAAGTGGCTGATGGTGGTGTAAAAATTCCACATAGGGATGTGAAAATTTGCGCGAACACTTTTAGTTTGTCTGGAAACCCATAGCATGCCCGACTCTGCATCTATCTACTTTTCAGAAGGTTTGGGGCCATCGGGCGGGAATATTCCAGAGAGGGAATGGATGTTACCTGGGTACCCATTCAGAGCAGGGAGAGATGGGAGCAGAATGACTCAGTGTGAGGGATAAAGGGGGAAAATTGACTCCAAGTTGCAAACCTGGGAAGTAGAGGCAGTGTCCAATGCCTCAGTCTCCTTTCTGCTAACTGTGCTCAGAGTCTTTGCCTCCTTTATGCCCCAGGATTTGAGCAGAGGTGACTTTGAGCATCTATGTGGGGGCTCTTTGGAAATCCTCATCCAGGCTGCAGGACAGGGGCCTCATGACCGGAGGATTAGGGAGGGTCAGGGACAGTCTGGGTTTGGGAGTGGCAGGAATCTTCCAATCTGGAAGAGGGATGATCCTCTCTTGCTGGCTGTGGGTCTTTACAGATGTGGCCATCAGAGTAGAGGGAACTTTCCTTTTAGCATCATTTTCAAAGGCAGGATGAGGAAAATAAAAAATTACAGTGAGGATAATCATGTTAAACACAACATCAACAAACAAAGGTTATAAACCGCCAGCGTGTGTGGCTACGACAGTCATGATACCTCAGGTTGCTTCTGGGCTGCGGCTGCCACTGACCTTAGGGTGGCTTTTCCATATGTGGTGGTAGTGGCAGGGCAGGGTCACGTGTGGATTTCTGTCCACATTTGCAAGGCCCTGCCTAAGATCCCAGAGACTTCCCAGGATGGAGAGTGGCACATGGGCTGGCTTGGTTGGGTGGGTTGGGGCTTAAGTCTTGGTCCCCATGGGTTAAAATGCCCAATGAGGCTTTGGCTAGGACCCTCAGTTCTGTGGTGTCAAGATCTGTATGCCTCTGCACTTAGAAGAGCCACAGCAGCAGAATGGATACTAAGCAGTTTATTTATAGCAGCTGGGGGCCTTAAAATATCACCTGCAGGTTCAAGAAAGCTCCACAAAAATTTTTCCTTCATTTGTTCTTTCCTATCCCTTCCACCCTCTCCACTTCTTCCTTCCTTTCTTCCCCCCTTCCTCCTTCCCATCTCTCTCCTTTCCTTTTCACCCTCTCAATGCCCCCCCCCCTTCTTCCCTTCCTTTGAACTCCTCGTGATACAGTCCAGTACTAGATTCTTGGAGCACGGAGATGAATGAGGCTCTCTGTGTGCCCTTGAGGAATTTTAATTGGATGTCCAAGTCTGTGGAGAATAATTAAAAGTCATTGACTTCAGATCAAATGGAGCTTCCGTCTTCTGATTGGAAGCCTGTCACTGTCTTAGGAAACCCTTAGGCTGCTCTTGAATTTTTGCCTTTCCTACGAGTTATTTTTCTGCAGCTATAACAGAATGCCATAGACTTAAGTAAATTACAAAGAATAGAAGTTTCTTGGCGCACAGTTCTGGAGGCTGAGAAGTATAGAAGTCCAAGAGTGCTGGCCTCTGGCATCCGGCAAGGGCCTTGGAGCTGCATCTTGTCATGGTAGGAAGACAGTGAGTGTGTGTGAGACACAAAAAGATGTTACAGGGTGATCACATCTTCTTTTCAGGAACCCACTCTCAAGTTAGCTAATCCACTCCCTCGATAACACCATTAATGCGTTTATGAGGGTGGCACCTGCATGACCTAATCACCTCTTAAAGGTGCTTCTCTTTAACGTTGGTACAATGGCAATTGGATTTTCACAAGTTTTGGAGGGGACGTTCAGATCACAGCAGAGAAGGGGAAGACAGAGAAGCAGTGGCTGATGGCAGTGCACTGGGGTCGTGCACTTGGCCCATGCATCTTGGCTGTGTAAACCCAAAGATTGGCCACTTACTCACCTGACTTCCTGGAGGAGGCAAGCCCTTTTTGAAAGGCTCCTGCTGGCCCCTTCCTGCCCTGCTTTGTTGTCCCTGCTGTTCCCAAGGGGAGCATCTGTCCATGCTGCAAGAAACAGAGCTCCCCCCGACCCTACTTTATCCGTTAGTGTCCAATGCAGGTGCTCTGTGTGCTCTGTGTGCTTCTCGAGGTCCTTACCCTACGGCTAAGCTTTTTGCCATGCTCCACAGTGAGTTACCCTTTACCTGCTTCCTGGTAGTGGGAGAAATGATTGAGAATTTTTTTGAGGAGTACTGGAAATCAAACTCAGGACCTTGAGCCTGCCAGGCAGGTGTTAGTGCTGCTGAGCTATATCCCTGGCCCTAAATGATTGAAATTTATCAGGTGAACTGTGCTCTGTGCTGACAAGGGTCATTGCATCTGATCCTCATTAAGCTATGAGGTGGGACTCCCAGGGTGAGGAGGTGGAGCACAGGGTAACTCACCCAAAATGACTCAGTAGCACATGGTTCATTAATGGTCTCCCGAGGCCCCAGACCAAAGGCATAGGAAATTGCATTTAGTTTTGGCCTGTCCTCTCCCTGCTGGCACACTGACCTCTGGGTAGCAGGCATCGTGCTAGGATTTCATGAGTGTAAATTTTAATCTTTAGCGAAATCCTGTGAGGTAGATAGAACCTGAGACCCAGAGACATTGAGACGATTTCCCAGGCCTTGGTGGTGGGTTGTGCAGGTCTCACTTTGAATGTGGTATGGCTCCTGCTAGATCCCAATAGCCTCAGCACCTTGTGCCCTGTCCGTGCACATGCTACTTGACACTGGATTTGACTAAGCATCTCAGACTTAGCAAGCCTCCAGCTGGGTCTCTGCTTCTTACCCTCGCCCTCCAACCCGCTCCTCCACTGGTGGGTTAAGGCCAGCACTAACCATCATCCTCAACCCCTCATTCTCCTGTCTTCACACTCAGCCTCCATCCCCACAGTTACCCCGATCTCATAACCTCTCCCTTTGCTCCCTCTCTTGCTCCTGCACAACTCGCTGTGCACACGGCAGCCCAAGGATCTTTTTAGACAATAATCTAAGACATTTTTACAGTAGTTTTAGATTTACAGAGAAGTTTCAAAAATAGCACAATGTGTTCGCAAGCATCCTTCAGCCAGTTTTTCCCATGGTGGACACTCTGCAGTACAACGGTACAGTTGGCACAACTAAGAAACTGACATTAGTCCCTTGCTCTTAACAAAACCCCACATTTTATCCAGATGTCACTGATTTTCCCCTACCATTCCTTTCTGTTCCGGGATCCTACATTGCATTTAGTCATTATGTCTCTTAGGTGCTTCTTGCCTGTGACAGCTTCTTAGACTTCCCCTGTTTTTGATGATCTCAACCGTTTTGAGTGTTGGTGAGGCATTTTGTTGCATGCTCCTGACTTTGGGTTCAGCAGATGTTTTCCTCGTGCTTAGGGTCAGTTGGCGGCGGCTGGGAAGTGGCACGCCATTCTCATCGTGCCATGTCAAGGCCCCATGTTGTCAAGGTGGCTCATCCCTGTTGATGTTGACCTTGATCACCTGCCTGATCTAGTGTCTGCCAGGTTTCTCCTCCACAAAGTGATCTATTTCTCTTCCCTGTCTACCTTCTATTCTTTGGAAGCAACTCACCAAGAATAGATCACAGAAAAGAGAATGATCTCTACTTCCTGATGGGGAAGTATCTATCCAAATTATTTGGAGTTTTAAATAGATTTGTCTCTTCTCTCTCATTTATTTATTTATTTATTCCTCATTTACTTACATCATTGTGGACTTAAGGGCATTTACTTCCTCCATTGGGTTGTAATGTAATACTATGTTATTTATGTTTTGCTCAAACTGTTTCAGCCTTGACCTTTGGAGTCCCTTTGCCCTTCTGTCCCTCTTGCATGCCCTCGTCTCTTTGTCTAACGCATCTTACTTTCTGCCACTACAAGGTTGTGTGGCTCATCTTGGCTGTTCGCTGCCCCAGTCCTAGACTAAGCCATTTCTTCAAGGAGAACAGGACCCCACTTTGTGGAGGAACAGAGTTCTGGGTGCTCGTTTGTTCATGGGCATGGGTGCAGGGTCTTTTAAATAAGCAAAATGAGACATCTCTTTTTCCTTTAGAATAAAATGCATACCCATGACCACGGTGGCCTCTTCAGTTTTCTTTTGAAGCACTGTGCAGCCACAACCCACTCATCTCCTCCTCAGTTGGAACCTTGGGACTGTTTCTTCTTGGGTCTTGGCCTGGCTTGCTCCTTGTCAGCCTGCAGGTCCCAGCTCCATGCCCCTGCGTCTAACTCCATGACTGGCACAGGGTAAGGATTCTGTCTGATTGCTCGCCATTATCTTCCAGTCCCCAGAAAGCCTCAGGTACTGGGAATACTAAACAACTGCTTCTAGAGTGAATGGCCATCTCCAAGCATTTGTATTGCCCTCTGCATGCTTTTGTCTGATGGACAGTATAGCTCCAGCTCAGAGATGAGTAAAGTCCTTGTCTCAGTCTCCTTGATCCAAAAAACTGTCATTTAAGTTTTTCTCTTATTGCTCTCTGTGTACCTTGCCATGAATGTATCTAGCACTTGGGACCAACATTAGCTTGCAGATGTACCTCTTCTTCATGGTGTGAGCCCCTAGAAAGCATGATCTATGACTTGTCCGCCTTGCCTCTTCAGTTCAGGGATCTCCATAAATACTTACCAAGTAAATCCTGGGACTCTCTATTCCCCTCCAGCCATCCTTAGGATAACCCTCCTGAGGAACGGATGAGCCACCTCCAGGCCACAGTAAGGGCTTGGAAGACAATGGCTAAGGCTGCTTTCCATTGTTTTCTCCTTCTTTCTCTGTCTTTGGTAGAAAGAACCAGAGGGTGGGAAGTTCACTTCTAGCAAAGCTTTCTGACATTTCACTGGCTATCAAGGAGGTCCCTTCCTCCCCAGTCTTATCTTGAAATCTCCTTGATGTCTGTGTCTCCCTTTCCACCTCTGAAGATCAATAATATTGCAGAAGTGAAAGATCAAAGCTTTTCAAGTGGTGGATAAGCAGGGGTGGGAGCTGGGGGTGGTGGGTGGAAGAGAGTCCCTATTAAGCTCACCCTTGGATGATGCTTCAGATGCATGCACCTGCTCTCAATTCTCTCCCTCCCCCCATCTCTTTGTCTCCACTCACCCCTCTTTCTCATAAACAAAGCCACAGCCTCAACAACATCTTGTAAAGCATATTATAAAATGCTTCTAATAAATCCCTAACAGCCTTGGCCATAACCAGCTGAAAGAAAGGTGATTATGACACGAAAGTGTCAGGTTAGAACAACAAATTGGGCCATGCAAGCAGGGATTTATTCATCTTCGTAAGTGTGCTATAAAGGTCTATATAATTTCATAAATAAATATGAACATTGGTTAGTAAATGGCTCCTGGATTTAGATCCCCAGGACCACAGGAAGGAACACATTAGCACCAACGGTGTAATTTCAGATATAGGACAAATCAGCCGGGGGCACCAACCAGATGTCACTGAACCCTACTCTGTCTCTTGTCAAGTGTTGGGGACCCCAGGGAAGGGCAGGACAGCAGGTGGTCTGGGATGCTGTTGGGGTCTGAAAGCAGCTGGGGACTGGTGGACTCTGCAGTTCTTGGGACAGTCCCTGAGGCTTAGGATGAGCAGGGAATGTCAAAGAGGAGAGCAAGCTTTGAACTCTATGTGGATGGGAGGGGTCGTCTAGGCTGGGAGAACTGGCAACCCCAGGACATGGGTGGCATCCTCCCACTTTGCCCTGGATTGAAAGATTTCCTGGGATGCTTGGCTTTGATTTTAAACCTGATCCAACTAGCCAGAGAGCAGCTGCCCTGGGCACTGCTTTATCACATACTTCCTTGGGGATGAGTGGCCCTGAGAAAGAGGGATAAGGGACGAGAAGGAGGTAGGAGCTTCAGAGAGAGTGGAATTGATTAGTGTCAGGGTTTTCCAACTCTGGTTGCACTTGAAATGATTTAAAGAGTGCTTTTAATTTCTGGCCCCACTTAAGACCACTAAATAAGAATATCTGAAGATGGGGTCCAGACACTGGCAGTGTTTAAGGGCCCCAGGTGGCTCTGACGTGCACTGAGTCATGATGCAGAGCCGTGGAGGACCCGCACTGGAGCTGCTCTTTGCTCATACCTTCTTTTAGTGCCTAACAGGAGCTGCTGCTCAGTGTGTTTATTCTCTTTTTGTTGTTGTTATGACTCCCCTGCCCCTGATGTAAACACCAAAACACCTGGGCTCATATGAACCGTATTGACTACATCAGTCTTGAAGCCATCAGGAACACAGGCTGACCCTTCTCCATCTGGTGCTTTTCTATCTCAGATACAGGCTAAATAAGAAATGATGACCTGAATTTTCAAATCCAAGATATTCCAAATAGGAAAGCCCATCCTAACAAGCCTTCTGCTTTATCACTAAGATAAAGATGTGATGGGCTTAGGAACAACGCAGGTGACTCTGACCTTTTCCATGCCTGATGGCTGAAATAGTGATATGGAGTCTACTTCCTGTTTCACTCTGTTGGCCAGAAGGGATTTGCTGGCAGGACACAAAGACTCTAAATTTAGGTCCTATATATTTTCCTGTACACTGAACTTTTGTTTTTGTGCATGGGACAGAAATTTGGATTGCGAATGCTAGGCTCCCTATTATGGCCTGTCAAAGACAGTGGCTGGTAGAATAGGGTAGACTAAGGTTCCCAGGAGAGGGAGTTTGGTCTCCATGGAAACCTGACTTGGGAGTGAAAGGACCTCAGCTCATGTCCTGCTTCTGCCACGAGACTTGCTCTCATTGGTTCTTCCAGGTTACAGTTCTCTGAACTCTAACACCTATTTTCTGCAGCCCCAATTTTGCCCTTTGTCCCCTGTGAAAATAATGCCTTAATTACCCAGTGCTGTCCTCTAAGAAAGCAATATGTACTCAGGGTCTCATTTGATGCTGGCTTGCATTATTTTTTCATTATTTCATGAAAGTGAAAAATACATAGGGATTTAGAATCAAAGCTTTGGTCCCAGCCCCAATTTCCTTAATGGCTCTCTGACCTAGAACAAACCAATCTCTTTGGTCTTCCATCTCCTTCTCTGTGTAATGGGATTGTGGCCCCATGAAGTGCATCAGCTCACATACAATGCCTGACATCTATTTGGTGGCCACTTCTGTCAGTTGTCATCTTTTCCTTCGTATAGTTGTGAGATTGTGAGATGAGCCGATGCATGTAAAGATGTTGTGCAAGGAGCCACACTCATGCTCACAACTATTCTAGGTATTGCTCTAGACCTAGCAGGCCTTTATTCTCCTGGCTGGACTAGAGGCTGGAACTATTTACCCTCCTAGCCTAGACTGTGACTGTCAGACTGTCTCTCAGACTTCTACATGGAAGAGTCACATACCATCCCTCCTCCTTTCTGCCTTTCTAAAGCCTTCATTTAGGGGACCAGTGCAAGTTCTGCCTTTTGAGGTTCAATTCCAACCTTTCCAGGAAGGAAGATGGGATTTGATTAACTTGGGGCTAGTGAGGGAAGGGGAACTTGTGGTTTCCTGCAATGATTTATGGTGACCATCTCTTCCAAGGCCTCTTACCCACTTCTAATTGTTTGATTTTGCCCAGGTCATTTTCCCTTGCTGCTGCTGTCTCAGCTGAAGGGTTCTCCTTTGTCATCTCTTCAAAATTCTAGGAGTCAGGTCTAGGTCTGCCTCCTTCAGAAGGGAGGAGATAACTCTGGCTTCCTTTACACTTACCTCTTGTATATTCTCATATTGGTTGCTGTGCTGGGGGTCTGCTTTGGGTCTTTTCATGTCCATGCTCACCCTTCTCTGTGCTCTGTGCTCTGACCTCCATGGATGATCTTGCTCTTTTGATTCAGGTTGGGTTGAACTAATGTGATGAACCAGATGGGTAGGGAGTGCTGGTGGGGGATGAGGGATGCTCCCTCGTCTCCTTCCCCGTGGGTTGTCTCAGGTTACTGCAGCTCTAGTAAGTGGACTTCTCTGCATAGCATTCTTCCCTGGCTGTTCCTGCATCTCTTCCCCTGGCCTCTTCTTGCCCATGGGGTGGTTCATTTTATCCCTCGAGCTTTTCCCTAAGCCCGTCCCATGTACTTTAAAATAGGCCTATCATTAAACTCTCCTCAATTATCCAGCTTGAGTGCACCATCTGTTTCCTGCTGAGACCCCAACTGATATGGCATCTGATTCTGCAGCATCCTGTTTAACACTTTAGGGTATATTGTCACACATTGTCCTTCAGTTGCTTATCTCGTGCTCATCAGGCTTAGGGTCTTAAAGGAAAGCATGATCATCACCTAACTTTTATTTGCTGTCCTCAAACCAACACACTGCTGGCCTCATGCCTGGCATGAAGCATATGCCCACAGAATTGCAAGGAGGGGGAATGCCATGCATGTGGGCTTCTAACTTTCTTTCTTCTCTGTGAGTCTAGTGGGTGCCTCAAAGAGAAGTTCTGAGCAGGTGGCAGGGGACAAGGCTGGGCTTGGAAACCAAGTGCACACTTTGGGCTGAGAGACGCATGAGGCAGGGACTCCCTAGCTTGGAAGGAAGTCTGGGAAGTTCAAATCTCATTTTTGCAAAGTGCAGGGTTTGCAATGGGTGGAAAAGGCAGTGAGGGCAGTTCAGCAGGACAGGAAGTGGCACTGTGTCCCTGATGAGCACGTAGGAAAAGCTGGGAGATGGAGAGCTTCATCTTAGGCAAAGCATAGAGGCAGAACTGTGAAGTCCTAAGTCATCTGAACTGGAAGGGACCTTTGGAATATCCAGTCTCCTTGGCACCATATCATGATATTGAGCCCTTGACATGTGATTGGCCCGAATCATCATGTGTTGTGGGTACAAAATACACACAGGTTTCAAACCCACTGTGCAAAAAAGTAAAGTTACTGTATTAAAAATGTTTACATTCATTGTATGTTGAATCGGTATGTTATCTACATTACATTCAATGAGACGTGTTATTAATATTCATTTTGTACTTTTTAAGTATAGCTACTAGAAAATTTTTAATCACGTGTGATCAGCATCATGTTTCCACTGGGCATTGCTGGGTTAGTCCAACTTTTTCATTTTGCAGATGAGAAGCCTCAGGGTCAGAGAGGGGAAGAGAATTGCCCAAGGCCTCATTCCTTGTGGAGACTGAACACAGAAAGCTGAGGAAGGCTGCATTGTTGTTTCACTGCCTCAATTATTTTCTCATAAATTATGGTGGGTGAAGAGAGAGGGTGGATCCCAGGGGCCCATCCCCCAAAGCTGATACCTACGGTTGTGTTTTGGCCTGTATTTGGGAGCTTGGCAAAAGTTGGAATGGAGGCCAGGGACTTTCAACGAGGTAACTGAAATGTCCCTGCCATGCTTTCCACTTCTCTGGGGCAGCCTCTCTGGTGAGCTCTGGGCTGTCTTGGGTGGGAAGGGTCCTCTGAACATATGATCTCTACCCGGCAGCCTGGACAGGACATGGCAGAAAAGCAGTTTAGAGAGAGCACTCTGTCGTATCACCCACCATCACATTGCTGTTGGATGAACCTTGCCAGGCTTCTGGAAAGCCCCATGCAGCTACAGGACTCAGCAATATCTGGATCTGTTCTACAAATGTTTCTTAAGCAGGGCCTCTGTACCTAGGCCAAGAAAAGAAGGAGACACCATTCCTGGGCTCTGTAATTTTATAATCTGAGAACCCATTGTACATGGAACAGCTCATGAGCAATGACAGGAATGCAAAGCTCCCAGGGGCAACTCCAGACTGCTGCGGAAACCTGGTGGGTTCTGTGGTCACACAGATGGCCTGGTTTGG
>RJWT010030191.1:0-14713 GCA_004365215.1 Cuniculus paca | reverse complement strand
TTACTGATTTATATTTTGGGATGAGATGAACATTTACATCAGTATACTGAATAAAGAAGATTGTCAGTTTTAAGTGTGTACTAAATTGAAGACTTAAATATTGGGAAAATGGGAGAGGTGGATATTTCTCTACCAGCAAAATTTCTCCTGATGAGTAACTTTTGAACTATAACTTGATTTACCCCTGTCAAATATTATGACTTTCAGGGTCTAGTCTTATCGTGCTCAGGCTAGAACTATATCATTTGTTCCTCAGGTTCTCAGGGCTTTTATCTCAGACCACAAGAAAACAACTGACTCTTCAACTTGCTTATCCACACAAATGATCTTGGGACCTGCAGTCTCTATCATTGTATGAGCCAGTCTTACTGTAAATATCCCTACTTCAGTCTCTTTCTGCATTTCTAATTTTTCTCAACATATGTGTATATTAATTGCCTATGTACATCTGTATTACTATATTTCTACATATTTTTGCATTCTTTTGGTTCCTTTCTCTGGCAAATTCTATGTACTAGTATACCACTATACAGTAATTTATGGAGGGACAACTAAATAGCAAGTAGTGTTTTGCAAAGGTAGTTACAAGTTGGTGATATGAATTGCATTCTGTCAAGAGCATAACAAGAAAAAAATGTAATTGAAATGGGAGCAAAGATCTAAGAAATTTCAGGCATGTAGAGAAACTCAGGCTTCCCAGTAATTAGTTTCTATAAAAAAAGAAACCTCTAAGTAGAAATGATGAATTTAAAGGAAGTTAAACATTTTTTAAAAATATCATTAAATACAATATGGCATTCATTTTTTTATTTTAAAATGTCACCACACAAAAGTGATACTTTCCTTAATACGAATCATCAGAAGAAATCAATCTGTTTTATTTATTTTTATTCAGTCATTTGACAAATACTGGTTTAGCATTAAATGCTGTGTACTGAGTATACAACAATGTATAAAACACAACTCACTATTAAAGAAACTTAAATTTGGTCAGACAAATTTATATTTAAACAATAGTAAATATGAATTTAAAGTGTTGTAGAATGTGAAATTCCAATGTATTGAAGTGACCCAAAAATTAAGAATTATACCATATTAGTCTTGGAAAGGAGAGTTTAGAAAGGGTAAAGAAAGGTCTCTTAGAAGGTTCCAACTAATCCTTACTAACTGAGTAGAGTCTAATAGAGAAAATCAACATTGGTTTAATAAAAAATTCTCTAAGTGTGGGAGTGATGAGAAAATACATGGTCTTGTAATAAGATGCCACATTTCAAAAATATATGAAAAATTTTATGTATGAGTGTAAATTTGTGAGTTTCAGGGGAAAAAGGTTATAATGTTATCATCATTAAGTTCTGGTGTTTTATTTGTACCTATTCAAAACTAGCATAACTATCCATCTATTATTTCTGTTTCTTCTTGGTGAATGCAGTTTTGTTCAGTTAATAAGCTGTGAAGTCCTGGAGTTCAGGAATAGCTGGTTTCTTCACTATGTGTAAGATTAGATTCAAGTTCTGCTGATTTGGCCTGAATCCACTGACAAGAACTATTATGTTGATCAAGAGTATGTGAATGTTGTTTAACCCAGAAAGTTATAGGAAGGACTTCAACGCACTTAACAAAAAGAAACAAAATGTTTTGGCTTATCTGGCATTTAAATTCTTTTTGGATTTTTCTCTTTCTTTTAATTTTCAGGAAATGACCCAGTCATTTTTCTGAACCTCTCTTTCCTGTATTATTCTGGGAAATCTCGGTAATAACCTTGCTCATTCAACATATTGTTTAGTTTTCAAACCTACTCACCAAGGATGTGCTACTGCACAACATCTCATGCTATCATTTTGATATCTGACATGAGGGATCCTCATTTTAAAAACCCGTATTTTGTTCAAATGTCACTGCATTACCTTTTCTTCTCTTTTCCTTTTTCCTTTTCTTTTCTTTTTGTACTGGGGGATTAAACTCAATGCTTTTACACTAAACTATACCTCAGCTGTTTTTAATTTGTTTCAGATTTTGAGACATGTTTTCCCAAAGTCACTAAATTGCCTAATTTCTAGATCTGAACATATGAGGCTCTCCAGCCTTCTAGAGTGCTGGAATTACTGGCTTGTACTAACTACCATGTCTGCCTATAATACCCGATGCCGGTTTAGTAAGAATAGAGAAAAGTATGTAGCATGAGCAAAAATGAAAAAAAAATCTGAAAGCATTCATATAACAGGCTTTTTTATTAATTCACTTATCACGTATGGTTGTCAGGGGGCTGGCAATCTGTCACTCCGGGACTCTACACAGCAGTAGGTTTATTATCTCCTAACTGTACCATATGGGACATACGACCCTATGAACTTAGGGACAGAGGAGATTGTCCTGACACTTGTAGTTGAAAATTTTCATTTCTGCTTATATTTTGTTAACCAGAACATTTTATATGACTCCCAAACTGAAATGGGTTGGGGAATACAAAATAGCAATTAGGACTGGAGGCACATATATATCGATCGATAGATAGATTGATAGATAATTTTTGAAAGTAATTTTTCCTTTTTATGTTTTTATTGTTAGTCTAAATATTAGTGTTATTTATGCTTATGTACTATTTTTAACTTGATTCATTCTATTTCTTATGATCTTTGTAGTATACTACAGAATACAGATATTTGACTCAATTATAAATTCATTTTCTCTAAAACATTTATTTATTTCCTTTTTATGGTTTACAGTTAACAGTTATGATGTATACAGAAAAAGTTACAGTGTAAGTTTCTGCTGTTTCTTTTGTGAAATTATATATTATTAGACTATCCTATCCACTGAAAATGTTTTATGTGAAGTTTTGTTACCATAAAAGAACATCAGATTAAATCTCCAATCTTCTTGTCTCTTCTTCATAAAATTTTGCGCTCCTGATTAAAAATAAAAAGCATAAGCACATGGACCAGCAAAGAAAACATGTACCTTTTTCATATTATTTATATGCTGGACTAGTCATGTACCATATCTTACTTTTAAAATGTAGCCTGTTTATTTTAATTTTGTTTGTTTTCTTATTACTGACACTGTTAAAATAATCTGTAATCAAAGAGAATTCTAGTATTCAAATATAATCTCCCATTTCATGGTTTATATTTTCACATTTCTAACAGTGCTTTTTGATGGTCAAGCTATTATAATACTGGTAAAGTACAGGTTGTTAGGCCACTTTAAATTATACTTCCCATGCTATATGCAATAATTCTTTCACTTGAAGACATAATTTGTTTGGAAATATTACATTTTAGCCCATTGAAGGGAATTCTATTGAATTTCTATCAGTAACATATGTGTGTATTAGTATTTCTAGGCTATCGATGACTGCTTTTTATCATTCTATGTGCCTGTATATTCCCTAATAACTCAGAATAATGATTAATGAAACATTATAGCATATTTGAAGACAGCATCAAACTTTCATACATTTTTAATATTGTTTTTGTTATACTAATTAATATGTTGTTCTTGGCAGTTTCAGGCTTTTGTTTTGAAAGAGGTTTATGGAAGAATAAGGAGGAGAAGGTGAAAGGAATGGAGAAGAGGAAGAGGAAGAGGGAGAGGAAGAGGATGGCGAAGAAGAAGAAGAAGAAGAAGAAGAAGAAGAAGAAGAAGAAGAAGAAGAAGAAGAAGAAGAAGAATCCTTTTTCTTTTTTTTTTTCCCTGACCAACCAATATCCTATCTCCATTCTGTCCCCAAGGCCTGTGCCATGAAAGAGAGGCTCTTAGAACTAGCCATTTTCTTTGTGCATTCATGCTGTTGCCCCAAAATAGAAAGTCCTGATGGAGGTTAGAGGATTTTCCATCATATATGAAAAAATAAATTTTTTTCATGCTCACTTAATAATTAATATGATTTTATTTTTAAAGAATTTTTATTGGTGCCTAACACTGTGAGTCCCAGTTGAAGTGATACCAGCATCATTTCTCTTTTTGGAGATGCCTGTCTATAGCGCTTTTGGATAGTTGGTGACTATCTGACACTAACTCTTTCATAGAACCAATAAAATTTTATATTTGCTAATTGTCCATTGTTATACATATGTTTGTTTTCTTTTTGGTCATGAGTAGGAATTATCCTAAACTCTCTACGACCTACATGTAAGCCAAAGTTACTCACACTTCTCTTCAGTCATATTTTAAATATTTTTGGCATAATAGGAACATGTTTCCAAAACTGAGCTCTACTTTCTTCCTACTGGTTTAGTTGAATGCTACAAATTCTGCTAAAATTTATTTCCTACTTAAGCTATCACTTTTGAGTTTTATAAGATCAATAACTGTAATGCTTTTGAGAACTGGAGGCTATAGCCATATAAATTTTGAGTGAGTCCAAGTGAAAATAGTTTCCTATTTATGTGACTGTAAAAGATTAGAAATCTTAAATATTTTAAGACAGAACATACATAATTAAGTTTTAAAGAGAAAAAGTAGCAGACATTAGTTCAGTTATATTTTGCATTCATGTACTAAACCATTGTCTTTTAGTTAGATAATACATGTACTTTACTTAAAATCCTTACTTGAGGGCTGGGGATTTAGCTCAGTGGCATAAGCGCCTGCCTGGCAAGTGCAAGGTCATGAGTTTGATCCCTGGTACTGGGAACAAAAAAAATTCTTACTTGACCCTTTAAAATGGATTTGCGTGGTTCACATTTTCACAGATGAGGAGACTGTATCTTATTAAAAGGGAGAAGTATAAGCACTGTGCAGCAAAGCACAGAATATATTAAAACCCAAGGCTTCTAAACTTTAGTACTATTGGTATAGTAAACCTAGGTAACACTTGAGTCCTGTCTCGAGCATCGCAGAATTACTAACCCAGCATCTACTCATTAGATACTAGTAACACCTGTCACGCTGCCTTAGTTGTTATAAACAAAACAATCTCCATATGGTGCCAATAAGTCGCAGGAACAAAGACTTGTAACCTTTTGAAAACGACCAACCTAATCTTTCTTCCTTCAATTCAAATACCATTAACCACTGTTGTGTATTCCTTCCCAGATTTCAATATGTGTATTTTATTGCAAAATTTACGGATTATAAACATTAACATTACTACTTTAACAAGATACAGTAGTGCACAATGTCTTATATGTTTTATAAATTTTAAAAGCAAATGAACTTTTCTTGGTCAGATTGTAATTTTAATGTCTCTACCATATGCCTAATTAGTGATAACTAAAGAATTCACCTCGCTCATTTTCTTTCCTATTAGATTTTATTAGCAAAATTAAGCTTGTCTTTCCAATCCATAAAAGTCCATCTGTCTTTTGTCTCCAGACAAGCACATCTTTTTGAAGGTCATTTTATGATTTGATAATTAGCCTAAATATAGGTACTTCACAGTAAAGGTCTTTTGCCATATCCAATTAAAGCAAAATAGTTTTATATCTCCCTCTGATCTATGGCTTCCAATTATATTATTAACACTACAATTTAAATTATGTTGGAATAGCTTCCCTGAAATACAATCATAGATGGAATTATAGTATCTTTTATAACTTTTAATGAACCTTTATTAAGTACACACATGTTTTGCTGAATAAAATTCTGTCAAATCAAGGAGCAACCCAAAATTTCTGGATTAAATATATAAAAACAAATATCAATTCAAGAGGAATGCTAAAATCTTATCGATATGTGGATTACCACTTTAAGTTTGCAGACTCGGAATATAAAAATTACATACTCTTTAAGAAAAATATAGACAAACAGAAGTAACAGAGACGCCATAGTAAGCTTTTAAGTAATTGAGTTATATTTTTACTCTACAAGGAGGACAGGTGTATTTTGGCTCACAGTTTCAGGGGATTTAGTTTCCAAGTCAGTAACATCATGAAAGATGACCGAGACAGAGCTAAAATGGTGAATTCATAGCATTCCAGAGGCTAAGAAGAACAGCACCACAGGAGGGGCAGGGGACCAGTTACACTACCAATGATCACGTTTCTCACACACCCAGACACATCCAGAAGTGTGCTTTATTAATTCCCTAGCAGTTCCCAATCCAATCAGGTTGACACAATCAAGCTTCACGATCAAAAGATTAACTGGAGTTTCTGTAGAAATACATCTAATTGAACAATGTAGTGACATAGAATCAAAGCCCACATAAGGTTAAGTAACATATGTATCAATTTTTAGCTAAATAATAAAATAAGAGATTGGTAACTTGCTAATAAGATGAATAGTTCTTTCATTTAATCTGCAAACAGCTCGCCTCCTCTAAATTTATCTAAAACAAATTCCAGTAAAATATTTTAAATATTTTTCAAATGTTCCAGAATATACCTGAAAACTTTGCTTTAAAATGTAAAATATAATCCCAGTAATCACAATAAAAACATATTTTAAATATCAGTAACCAAAATAAACTTTAAATTCCTTTTTGAAAAATTCGAAGGGAAATCTGAAACACTTACTGATTAGAATGATTATCAAAAAATTTTAGGTATCTTTTTTCTTTTATTTGTTTTAATTTTATGAATAAATGTAGTGAATTTTATACACATTGTGACTACATTTGCTATATATGTATACACACTATATTAGCATATATATTTCCTTTACATCAAGAAGTTCCTTATGAAAATTTCAGGACAGTTTTCTTTCTAGAAGCCACTACAAACCAGATTTTCATCAGTAAAATTCACTGATATTTTAGTTCTTTATAAGGAAATTATTTAAGATGTATCATTTATAGCAATATTTCATTAAACATAATGAGACTAATCTATTTTATTGGTAAGTTTTTGTTTAATCTTTTGGAGACACGGTCTCATTATATCACCCAGGAAGTTGAACCTGCAATTCTCCTACCTCTGCCTCCCAAGTTCTGGAATTATATGTATGCACTACCATGCCGAGTTATATCAGTAACTTAAAATATACTGTTAAGTGATAACTTATTATACTGAATATTTTATGTCTGTCTTGTATATTCATCTGTTGATTACCTGATCAATTTCCAATTTGATATTACCTTGAAAATGTTTTTTGATAGAAAGATAGGTATATAGACAGATAGATAGATATTACTGAGGATCAAATTTAAGGAGTACTGACCTACACCCCAAACCCCATTTTTATTATTTTCCTTTGAGACAGGTTCTCGCTAAGTTGTCCACAGACTCAAACGTGTTCTTCTGCTGCCTCAGCCTGCAGAGTAGCTGGGTTACAAGTATGCACCATCAAGCTCACTCTGTAATTCTTAGTAAGTATTTGTGGTCTTTTGAAGACAAGAATGCTATTCCTGATACATATTAAAACATCATCTAGATTAATCATTAAAAACATGGATATAATGATTTATGAATTTTGAAATGTTCATGAATGTACGACATAGGCAAATCAAAATAGACTTTTGATTGATGGGATATTAATTAATGCTATTTTTGACTCCAATTATTTGAGAGTTAATGAATTATGTAATTTAGTAATTTTAAATGAGTGTCTATGACTAGACATAACAAACATGGTTCTCACTATAGAGTAGTATAGAAAACATACTTTTCCCCTCCTCCTTGAAATTTAGTGGAAATTAGAGAATTTTAATCAAAGTATACAACTTACAAATATTTCTTAAAATAGTTCAAGGAAGAAACTTTCTACATGGGATGTGAATTTTTTTTTAAAAAGGAGCGATGTACAGTACTCCATGCAGATAAAATGAGTAGGAACGAATTTATAGGACTTTCTTTCCCACTAATTATATCATTGACTGACTGCTCTTTGTATACTCTTTTTCACATTGTTTTGGCTCATATTTGCACTTTATGTCACATGAATGGACATAAAGGATTGGATGCCTGGTGAAGACTCACTCTTATTTTATAAATAGTGCCTTCTCATTGTAACTTCCCCTACAAAAGGGCACACATGCTCCTTTGGGTGTCTTTTACAGGGATATTAATCCTATTATTTAGGGCAGAGTTCTCATTGGAGAGTAGATTCCAACATATGAATTTTGAAGGATACAAACATTCAGAGCACAGTGCCATCGTCAAAAACTAACTCTTTTATTGAATTTTCCTATTAACTACTATGTCCCTAAATTCTGCTTCCTGGTGCCATGGGTATGTGTACAGAGTGAGTAATCACAGGCAAACTTAATGTTCTGTTTTAGAAAGATCCTTGCAATTTGAACACACTAACAGTTTTCTGCTCAGAAATATTTGCGCATTTTATAAGCTTTTGCTTTAAATTATTCTGGACTTTCCTTTTAAAAATACATAGTTTGTTATATCTTGGTAAATTTACTCATCATCACATAAGGCAACATCTATTTCGACAAAGGAATTAACTACAAACAACATGAGCTGTGTTTATTCACTGTCCTCTGTTGGCTTACTGGTTAAGTTGTATTTAAGATCTAGATGAAAGGACAAATTAGTGTAAACAGCTCTCTTCTTATTTCTTCTCTGCATTAGTTCCTCCATTTTCTCTATGCCTCATTTAAGATTTTCATCTCATTTCTCGTATACAGAGAATAGTGTTTGTGAGAACCTACAGTTCAGTTGGTACATTTAAGCCATCTTTATTGTATTAATTACCTAAGTTTGAAACTGCAAATTTATTCATGGAACTATATCCCCTTCATCTGTTTTAACTATTTTCATACCAGTTGTAATTTGGAACTAAGTATTTTTCGGAGGTTGTTGAAGAATGGTGGCAATATAAACTTTTAATAAAAACATTGCAGAAAAGAGAAAAAAGAAAAGACAAGAGAGAAACACAATTCTTCATCTCCTTTGTTATAACGGATCCTGGATTTTTAAAATTTATTTGCATATGCTAAATGCTTCTGTAAATCCTTTGCATGCATTTATCACATTTAATTCTTGCTTCGTTTTAAACTGCACAAACTGAGGCACAATTATATTAAATAATGTTTCCATTTTTTATAGCTAACAAAAGGATTCCTGAATTCTAATTATGAACATTTTAATTTTGGAGCTTACCTTACTATTCTTCGGTAATTTGGAGGTAACATTTATTGAAGACTGATTATGAGACAAGTCCAACGTGCAAAACAGGTCATATTATAACAAAAGTACATAATAATAACACTGATGTCTGCTGTTTCAGGAACTGTTAGGAACTGAGGAAAATGGAATGAATGTCTTCACATTCGTGTTTGTTAAGAACCATGTAACTTTCCATTTAGTTCACTCTTTATAAAGCCCACCATCAATATTCCACAAGTCCATCATCACTTATTTGTTTTATTGATAAAATAAGCTAACCAACCTACACTCTTGAGTTCATTCTTCAGTCTGCAAAGAAGTCCTTGTCATAGTCCCTATCAAGCATGTGTGCACACACAATTATGTTAGTCTCCCATAAGTGTGCTCTGCTTTTCGTTTGTGACTAAAATTTTGTTTTCAGAATAAAATCACATTTTCTTAACATGTGAAGTCTTTAGGTCTTTCTTAGTTTAAAACTTACCTTTTGCTTTAAAATGACATATGCAATTCTTATTTTTAGGCACGCCTTCAATTATAGTAAACGTACCCAAATATCTAGCTTTATGCTCTCCCAAATCCTGGGATGCAGCACATACACTTCCTTCAACTCACTTGTTCCCTTCAGAGAGAGATTACCACAATGTAGCACTTTGCCCCACATATTAGTCAAGAAACATTTATTGGCAGAGAAAATAAATGTTTAGCAGCTAAATTCCCCTTCATTTCCTTGTTTAATCTTCAGGTTTCAGCTTTTCAGCTGTTTTTGGAGAAAGGCTTAAATCATTTGCATGCAAGTATCACACATAAAGGCCTTGTCTCCAAGAAAACTAAGTATGTTAATTTGCTGTTTTATTTTCATCCTCTCTTTGTGCAGTTTTTATTTTTTGCATCCACAAGCCATAAATGAACTGGTCAAATATTAAGTGAAAAATATCAAATATAAACTTTAGTTTCACTCTGTAAATGTGGGACAATGGGATGCAAGTATCCAGGCTGATGTATTCCATGTCTAAAAATGGTAATACCTGCTTGGATACAGTGGACTAATATATGTGTACTTGTCCAGTATTTTCACCTCTAGTTTTTCAAAAGTTGTCCAAAATTGCAAACTTTCTTTTAAATATCAGTTTTGAAATTTTGGCAGTTGTTACGGTTTTTATCTAGGTGTCCCCCCAAGCCTCATGTAGTTATGGAAGTGGCTTAATCTGGCATTTGTGATTGACTCGTTGTCTAGTGCTGGGACTGGTGGTGTGAATCCTGCACCCACCCAGGGGTGGAGTTGACATACAATGTTAGATTGAAAAGGAGGTGTGTTTTAGCCTTTTTTGCATGGGTTTCGTATTGCCACTTGCAGCCACCATGAATGGCTGCCCCTCAGCCACACGCCATCCTGCCTTGGAACCAGCTAAGTATGGACTAAAACCTCTATAAAATGTAAGCTAAATAAACCTTCCCTTGCTTTACTTTGAATGTCAGGTGTTTTGTCCCAGCAATGAGAAAAAAGTAACCAAGACAGCAGGTTACACCTTAAGTGATTTTTTAAAACAAATTTATAGCTGCCATTTAAAATTATACTAGAACTATAGCTAATCCTTTGCATTGATTCCCAGTTTCTTCTTTATGTAGCAGTGTAAAATGTAAAATATTTTTCCCTCTTTCCCTCCTGGTAAATGAAATAGATTGCAACCTTGGAGATCAGAGATGAATGCACACACACACAGACACACACGTGCACATACAGTGATGCACATATTGCTCACAGCTGGCAACAAGTGGACAGGCTGGAACATAGTAATAGATCCTTATCTTTCACTCTTAAGTAAAGTTAAGGGAGGTGTACCTTAATTAATCAGTCTGTATTACACCATGCACATAAGTTAAATATGTGCATCTTTCAATCTATTTAGTTAATTGTTTTCTAATCTTTTAAAATATACATTTGCCCACAGTTGCAATTTTTCCACTAATATTCACATTTGTCACCATGAAATGCATTATCCATTTTAGACTAATTCACTATAGTAAATGATTTTTAGTAAAAGACCTCTTTTGAATTTTAGATAACTTCTTGAAAAGTGGTATTTTCAAGTTTTAAGCTTCGGAGTTTTGTTATGAACCTTTTCATGGAAGAAATGTTAAAAATATTGGGAAAATGCAAAGGATCATTGAAATCAAATTGTAAATTAAAACTATCTTCTCATATTTCAGTCTTCTCTCTTACTCAGCCTTCTAAGTTTAGGTGTATTTTGGATAAATAGAGGAGATTTCATTTAGCTACTACTTTGAAGAAGGGCTAGGCAGTATCATAATCCAAAAGGAGTCCTTTACAACAATCTTAAGGAACCAAGCTTACATATATATACATATATATGTATATACCTTTTTTGGCATTTGACTAAATATAATTGAATATAAGTTACTTGTTTATCTTTGGAGAAATCAAACAGGTAAAAGGACCTGGATTGTATAATTTTTCAAATTATTACAAAAATATGCTGTAAACTATTACCTGCTTTCAGAGAGACTCTTATTCTTCAAAATGTTTTAGGAAATTGGTCTGGTTTATCAAACTCAAACACTAGATCACAACTCCTTATCCAAAGGAAAAAGTAAAGCTATTTTGTAGTTTATGAATGAAAAGGAAGCCATGCTGGGGCTGCATTGGAACCAGGACATCCAGAGCCAAGCCTTTCTCTGTATTTCAATGATAGTAAGATATATATGCTAGCCATTTTGTATTGAAAAAAATTAATAAAGAGAAAAAAACAAAAAACATTATTTAGTAAAAATGTAAAGGGCATATAGCATGGACTGAAACCTGTGTAGTTACTTTTATAAAGAAAAATTGTTGATAGCTTCACTATTATTATATGTATTTCCTAGATAGTTTTTAAGAATTCCAGACTCTATTATATTTTATTGGAAAGGTAATATAGTTTCAAGAGCAGTAGCTACTATTAATATTTCCACTTGAGGTTGGTAGAGAAACATAATAACCAAAACAATACAACACATTTTGATATATTTTTTCCCATTAGATGAACCAACTACAAAAAGCTCATATGGAAACGTTTGGGATTTATGCACTTATTTTTATATTCTTTCATAAAGGCAGTTTCTTTGAATGTAATAATTTCTCACTTATCCACTTGTGTACTAATAAACTTCTAACAAAAACAGATCACTATCTTGACAAAGCACAGAATAAGCTACCTCAAACAAAATTATAAAGTAGAAAATATTTTCAAATTTCTTTTGCTTAAAAATTGAAGACATTAAATGCTCTTTTAGAGAAATTATTAAAATATTCTGGTAGTACTGATGCAATCTGAACTTATTTGTTTCAATGGTTTTAATACGTGTCTTTAAATTTAAAAATAAGTTGTGTGAAATTTAAGGGCTTTGGAAAGAAGCTGGACTATCTAGTCTAACCTAACAGTGCTTATTGAAGTGTGCATGTCCGTTTCATCTCAATATGAAAATGTTTCATTATAGTGAATAATCTGAATGGAATAATTTTCTCCTTCTTATGCTAGCACACTTCCACTTGAAAACTGCTGCTTTATCAATCTCACTATATTTTTCAAGTGGAGGTAGAGTCAAGAGTTGGAAATATGTGTGATACCTATTATCCCGTTTAATTCTACATCGATGTATTGCTCTAGTTCACATGATTTAGCACAGCATAAACATGTAAAACATTTGGAAGTCAGTAGAAATAAAAATCAGAATTAATTAGAATTAGAGTTAAGTATTTTTCACATGAAAACATCATTTTAACAATTCCACCTAGTGTAGCGCCATGCAGCCATTTGCAGTCTTCTGTCTGCTGTTAACTTTGATTGATGTAGCTTCTGTATCCATCAGAAGGTGACATTAATTTCCACATATCAGAGAGTATAAAACACTATATACAACTAAAAATATTTTCTGGCAACTGTGTTTATACATTTGCTTAATCTCTTGTCTTTCTCCTAGTTTCTATACCTAATGCATCCACTCGGATTATGAGTCCAATATATTTCTGCCATCTTAGGAGTGAGTTTCCCTTTTCCAGTTACCAACATTCTTTTACCTCTACTTCCTAATTAGATCTTTCTCATAAAAGTTTAATATTGCCTATGTCTTTGCCTCTTCAAAAATACTTTCTCCATAAACTTTCCTCTCTCCACAACTCATTAGTTTTCTTCTTTTTCATAGGCAAACATACTGAAAAAAAATTGTCTTCATTCTAGTTTCTTAGTCCTCTTCACCCTGGAACCCAGCATATTTTAGCCATTCATCCTAAAATAACCTAAAATTTTCTTGCCAAGCATTTTGGTGAAAAAATTTGAGGGTTTTGTTCAAAACGGCATTTGCATTATTTAAGTCTGTTGTTGATGTTTTCATGCTTTACACATGTGCCTCTCTTGCAGCAATTATAACATCAAATTTGTGCAATCTTTACTTTTATTTTAAAGTTTTACAAATACTGAAACTTTTACCTTTTTAATATTGATGTTCTTCCAAGTGAATTCATTCTACAGAGCATTTCCACTCATCAGTTATAGAAAATCACAATGAATATTTTTCCGATTTAAATGGCTTTTTTGAGCTGCGTATTTATTTGCATACGTCCTTTCATGTGAAAATTTCATGACTATGTCCAACATCTACATAAAATTGGATTGCTCATAACATATTTCTATTACAATTTGTGTCTAGTAGGAAACAAAGCAAATTAGAAAAAATATCAAAGGAAAAAACAAAGTGCAAAATTGACACAAAATGAAAATTATATCAAATAGTATAAATGATATGTTTTGAATAATGAAAATGACATTCTGAAAAGTATTTGACAAAATGGAAAATATCACTAAAACATCAACATATGTAAGTTCAAGCATAAAGAGTTAATTTTGAAAGTCTTAATAATTTAAATAGAATAATTTTAAAATGTGAAGCTTTTAATAATTAAACAAAAGAATTCACTATGTGGTGAGATGGTCCCAGACTAAAATGGTTCTACTACTACAATAGTGTGAAAGTGGTGCAAATTCAGTAATATAAATATTATTTTGAATTAGAATGTCATTTTCCCAATATACTATTATGTGAAGTGATCATTTCTCTAAGTACAGCATTGCAACAGTGAGCGATGGATCCTAGTGAGTCTCAGAATCATGAGAGTAAACAACTGATGCTCTATAGTGTACTACATTGCTAGTCAAGTTGAATATATTCAGTGCATTTTTGACTCCTGAAATTTTCAAGTTATAATGGGTTCATTGAGACACAACTCCATAGTAAGTTGAGGTACATTTATACATACAATGAAATATAATCAAAGGAAAAATGAGTGACCTATATGATATTTCAATAAAAATGCTTATATTTAATCATTTAGATAGCTAAATAGAGGCTGAAGTCACAGAAAAGAGATTGAGGTGCATATAGAATACTGTAAAAATTTTCCTATACACCTTATTGCTGTGTCCAAATGACATGAATGTGAGAATATAAGGAAGCAGTATTTAAAAAGGAATATTTCTAGAAAATCTAAATACCCTTTAAAATATGAATTTCAAGGAAATCATGAGCATATATAATAATATAAAATTTTAGGATAAAAATAGTCAAAAGAAAATTAAAAAGTAGTTCATGAAATTCACAAAATATTTATATCAATGGGGAACCAGACTGGCAAGTGATTTTAAAAAATAAAGAAA
>RJWT010030190.1:0-14719 GCA_004365215.1 Cuniculus paca | reverse complement strand
AGAATAGTCGTTGTCATTTACCTTGTCAATGATCTTTTTGGTTCTTATTACAAAAAGTCAGGCAAAACAAACAAATAAAAACTCAAAAATAAGTAACTGGAACTATACCAAACTTAAATAATTTGCCCTGCAATGAAATGAAAAGGCAGTCAGTGAATTGGGGAAAAGTGTTTGTAAATTATTCATCTTATGAAGGGTCAATAAAAAAAGATTTAAGGAACACACAAATAAATAGCAAATAAATACATGCATACACACATACATATGTATATATATATATACATAACAGTATTCCATTTAAAACATGAGCAACAGATCTAAATTGACATTTAGCCAAAGAATACATAAAATAGGCAACGGGTATAAGAATAGGTGTTCAATGTAATTATTCATCAGGAAAATGCAAATCCAAAGCACCATGAGATATTACTTCACATTAGGATGGCACTTTCCAAAAAGATAAGAGCTAAATCTTAGTGAGGATGTGTAGAAAAGAAAAAGTTTGCACAGAGTTGCTGGGAATTTACAGCAACCACTGTGGAAAACAATATGGAAGTTGTTACCAAAAAGTTAAAATATAACTGCCATATACACGAAGGCACATACACAAAAGAATTGAAATCACCACAAGTGTTATAACACTATTCATGATAGTCAAGATGGAGACTGAACCTAGGTCTGCCAACAAATGAATGGATAAAAACAAAAAACTGGCACACACACACACACACACACACACACACACACAGAAGTATTATTCAGTCTTCAAAGAGCAGATCCTGCAATTTAGAAAACCATGGATGAAGCTCTGAGTGCATTGTACCAAATGAAAGAAATTAGACAAAAAAATACGTGCATAATTTCATTTGATATGGAATGCAAAAGAGGTCAAATATATAGAAACAGACTAGCACCGGGCTTATAAGGAATAGAGGTGGAGGATGGGGAGATAAGAGTAAAGGGTGCAAAGTTGCAGTTTTGTAGGATAAATAAGTCAGAAATCTAAAGCACAATATGCAACTATAGTTAATTACACCATATTATACACCACAAATGTGGTAAGACTGTAGATTTTTGTTACTCTTCTCATGAATGCAGGAAAGGTTACTACCTGAGATGATGAATATAATCTCATTCACTGTAGAAAACATTTTATTATGTATATCAACACACATTAAATATACATAGTGTCACTTTCTGTGGACTTAGTTACCCATGGTCTGCCATGTTAGAGAATATTAAATGGAAAATTCCAGAAATAATTAATTCATGCATTAAATTGCATGCTGCTGTGAGTAACCTGATGATATCTCTTGCAGTTTCACTCCACTGTGTTCAGGACATAATCTTTTTGTTCAGCATATCCACCCACAAGTCTCAGCGAAGCTTAGGTTATCACATCGACAATTATGATGTCGCTGTGCTTGCATGGAGGTTTGGTACTATACATACTTTCAGCCTTGGAACATATTCCCATGGATAACTGAGGACTACTGTGCACAATAACATATGAAAAGGACTGCATTGCAGATATGACATCATCCTAAAGAAAACTTTTCAGTTAAAACAAAACTAATACTAAGTCACTATATGTGAGTTTTAAGTAATAGTATAAAATGTTCCTGTGCTTCAGGAAGCCCACGTGGTATAGTTTCTGATACTTACTCAATTTTAATGTGTCTTTGAGAACATCATTATGTTAGAATGCATACAAAGAGAATGTAGCTCAAAATTACATTCAATAGCTAAAATTTCTAAACGATGTTACAATACGGAAAAAGATCTAACGTTATGGAGCCTGGCATGGTGACACACGCCTGTAATCCCGGAACTCAGGAGGCTGATGCAAGAGGATCACCACAAATTTGAGACAAGCCTGGGCTACATAGTGAGTTCAAGAGCAGCTTGAACTACATAGTGAGACCCTGTCTCAAAAACAAACAAATAAAACAAAACAAAACAATAACAACAAAAGCCCCTGATGTTATATTTTTGTTGCAAGATCTGCTTGCCTCTAAAACCTTTATTGATTTCCTTAATCATAAAACAATATATTTTTGTGCGGATAGGAAAACTAGTTAAGCAATTAAAAGCAACTCACAATTTTGTGTGAAGACAAGTATAATGAAGCACAGGTTGACTGAGAAGGACTCAGAAAATTATTCCCAGAATAGATCTGGAAATAATTTATTGAACTACCTCATTGTGTGGGATAAATTAAGTGTGAGTATTCCAAAAATATGATGGATCTTAAAAATTTTACATTCTGACAATGTGCTCAGAACACCCTACTTTGAAATATATTTTTCCTGGATATTTAACATTCCAAAGAATGTTAAAATATTAGTGTAACCCTCTTAGTACCAAAGAGAGTAAATATATGCTTTTGCTCTCTAGAGGGGGGAATGACTGCATTTCAAAGATGTCAGATTAATTTTTATTTTATATTTTTTAGTCATTTAGAGTTTTTGATACCTAAATGAAAGACCCTAATGGGTAGGAACAGCTTGGTTATTCCTTGAAAGTCTGTTTTACCCAGTAGAATGATAAATGGGCATCCAGTATGATAGTACTTCAAATACTAAAATATCTTTGTTCTAAAGACTAGAATTTCATGACAGAAGACAGCACACTAGTGGTTCTAGCATTCTTGCTTTACTTAAATCCTTGTACATAATTTAAAATCAGACATGCCAATAATTTAAACATAATTTAAATCAGATACTCCAAGAATCCCACTGGTGGAAGGGACCTAGGAATAAACCTAACAGAACTTCCTGTCATGGTTGCAATTTCTTCCAAGAGCTCATGGAAGAGAAAGCAGGGAGTATATCTTCCACTGATGCCCTTGGAGAGGGATATTTGCTCATTGATTCCTCAGTCTTCCGTCTTTTCAATTACTCTGCCAAATAGTGTCAAAGTATAACACTTCTTTGGAATTGTAGATCTAAAAAAGTATTTAGAAATTACTGTCTCTGCTAGGTGTTGTGGTGTGTACATGTGATCCCAGTACTCTGGAAGGTAATAGGATGGCAAGTTAGAACCTAGCCTGTACAACTGAGTGACTTAGTATGACCTCATTCATAAAGGAAGGAAAGAAAGAAAGAAAGAAAGAAAAAAAGAAAAGAAGAAAAAGGAAAAAGAAAAAGAAAAAGAAAAAATGAAAAAGAAAAAGAAACAGAAACAGAAAAAGAAAAAGAAAGAAAGAAAAAGAAAAAGAGGAAATAAAGAGGAAGGGAAGGTCAGGTACTTTGGTGTGAATGCTCTGGGTCAGTCTTCATTGCCCCCACTGCCCAGTCAAAAGCACTACCCTACAGGTGGTACTCTACAAAGACTACCTTAGATTATGGGACTAGAATATGTACATTTTTAGGACAAATACAAATTTAAAATAGGAGACAATTTTCCCTGTTAAAACTAAAGAAGATACAGTTATTATAGAATCTTTTTTAAACTTGTAAATTCCTTCTGTTCCCCTTTGAGAGGTATATACATCTTTTTAAAGCCTCTTGCCAGTTTAACAACCTAGAAATGTCTTTCTGAGGGGCCCAAGAGCCATCTCTGAAATGTAGACATAAAGGAGAAAGTGGCCCTGCCCACCAGTTCCTGAGGAAGGAGGGGAGGAGCCCACCCAGTATGCCTCACTCCAAGTTCAAAGTTAGCTTCTGTCATAAAAATTTGTTTTTTTTTTGAAAATCCAACTACTAGGTAAATTTAAGGTAAACAAAGCATGAGAATCAAGGTTGTCAAATCCTGTTGCTTGAGGAATAGTTAACCTTTACCTTGAGAACATGTATGTAATCAATCATATCTGTTTGATTGTATAACAGGCTGAGATTGCTTTCTGTCTTTGTCATCTCCTAGGAGTTGTCTGTGTTTGACATGAATTCTGACTTAATGCTTATTCAATAATAAGATTGTTTTGTCTCTCTTCTACATTTGCCAAGTGGTTTTTCAAGGTTGAAAAGATTTTACTTTTAATTCTATTTCTCCAACAATATACAAATATTTTCAAAGCGTAGTTGATAAATCACATGTAATTTTTAAAATAATTCCCTTCACAGATCTGTTGAGCTAGACTTTCTTGGGGTCTAATGGTTTGTGAGGTGTATATACTCACATGTACAGAATGGTCACTGAAAGAATACTGCTTTGTTTGTTGGTATGTTTACAATACCAGAAAGAAAAATTATATATTTCTCAGAAATTAATTGCAATTTTTCTCCTTTTCTTTATATGTAGTTATTATCATAAATTTTACATTATTTTCTTCACATTCCTTCATTCCTTTGTTAGTATAATGCTTGACATACTGCACCATGAACTAAGCTTTAAAATTAAACTCTGACAGAATTATCTTCCTCTAATTTGTTCATACTTTAACTATAATGAGAGAAACAAAATAATGCATCATTTTTCTTTATTTTCTATTGGCTGTAAAATGCGATAGTTCTATGAAATATCTTAATATGTAACACATTTGAAAAAGATTTACTCATTTTATTAATTTATACTACATGAGATTTATACTCTACTCATTTTTGAGTAGTTAAGGTTTTATTTTACAGTAATATCTTTAGACTGTAAATAAGAAAGTATTTTATTTATTTAAATTTTAAACCAATTAAAAATTTTGCATTGCCATGTTATCATGCCAATCTTCACGTTTATCTCTCAGATTTTCTGTCTCATCTTAATACATGTTTTACTATGGCAAAGTTTCCCAAACTAATGTGTATATTTGTGCCTGTGTATTATTAATAATATATGTTTATTATTGTGCTCCAATTCTTTCTTCACAAAGGATAATTGCATGTGTTAAGGAAGATTGGAGTGTTACAATTAGTTATTGATTAGAAATAACGTCATGCAAATTTTGTCAGTTTCTCTCAGTTTTCCTGGGTCAAATTAATCAGAATGACTCATAACAGTAAAACCTCAGGGTTTAGTTCTTGAACTTTATTATTATGTTTTTCATTAATAAAACCTAAGTTCAATTGGGGAACATGCTAATTAAAATGCATGCAGATATTAAGTGTGTGGGTGTATGTATGTAACTTTTATAAAAGTGTTTGCTTAGGCAACTTCCAAAGAGAATCTTCAAATACAGTACTACCAAGTTGAATATTATCTAATTAACAAATAAGGGCTGCCATATTGAGAAGTATCATGAAATAGTCATAGCCTTCAGGTGTTGTGGGGCACTGGATGCAGCTAAGTGTTTCCAGTTCCACAAGGGTGTGATTAGTTCATGATAACAATGCTCCTTTGAGTTGTTTTAACGCTTTCATAATGGTCTTTATTCTAGGAAGATGTTTATTTTTATGCAAAAGAATGATGGAGTTGAAAGTTGACTGTTGAGTGAATTGCAGTTATTCCTGATTTGTTCTCAGTGGCCACAGCAAAGCTGCTCGTTTAGAATACTTTCCAGCCTATTGGAATGCTTTAATTACCCTAGAATTTTTGCAATAAAGTTTGCCTTCCATATTGTGCAGCTGTGTTCTTAACAGTGTGAGTTCTCTAAAGATAGAAAATGACCCTTTTAGTAGAATAGCTGCATCTAAAAAAAGGTGGGGGGAGGCAATGTTCTGGAAGAAAAATTGTGTTAATCAGCTCTTCGTTACTGTATCAAATACCCAAGATAATCAGCTTATAAAGAGAAAAGATCTATTTTGGCTCAGAGTTTTGGAGGTCCAGGCCATGACCAACTTGCCTGATTGCTTTGGGCCTGTTGTAAAGTTGCAGATTATAGTGGTTGTTACTCATTTCATGGTTGAGAAGCAACAGAGAGGAAGCAGAAAATACCAGGGTCCCAGAATTCCTTTTAAGACACACTCCCAATGACCTAATGACTTCCCACTAGACCCTTTCAAAAGGTTCTATAACCTTGCAGTAGTACTGGTTTGGGAGTGAAGACTTTACTACATGGGTAGCAAGAGCCAAACTATGAAAAATAAATTTGAATTTTTTGTGTATTCAATTGAATGACATTTAGCCATGTGAATAAGGAGATCAGTTGATTTGGGAAATATATGTGACTGTTGGTGTAATGATGAGCTAGACATCAGAAGGCTTCACCTCACTTTGATACCTATTTTCTGTTCACAAATCCAACCCACATCTCTCCATCAGGGTGTGTTTTAAAAGTGTCCATTGGACAGACAGTTCTATATAACGCCCAATGGCTCCTCTGCCAAACAGAATGAATTCCGGACTCCTCACTGTGGCCTAGAAATCCTCAAAGAGTTGGTCCTGATGACTTTCCACACCTCATGCCTCACTTCTCTCACAGTGTTCTAGCTCTGCCAGCCTTCTTTCTCTCATGGCCAAATTTTCTCAAACTGCTTTGCGTTTGCCATTCTCTCTCTGTGAATCTTTACCTTGCTTCCTCATATTCCAGTTTAAGCTCTAGTATTAACTACCTTAAAGAAACCTTTTCTCTTTGCCCTCCCTAAGATGAGCTTCCTACACACATTCTACTATGTGCACTGTTTTAATTTATTTTCTTAATTGACATTTCTTATTTGTACTTATTTATGGAATAGCATTACAATCTGAGCATATATATATATATATATATATTATGTAATGATCAAATCAGAATAATTAGCATTTCCATCTTCTTAAATATGAACATTTGCATGTTTTAGGAAACTAAACTCTTCTGCTATAGTTATTTTGAAATGCATTGTTAATCTTCTTAGAGTATGGTTGCCTACTGAACTATGTATTATTAGACCTATTTCCTATCTTCTTTCCCTGGAAATAAGATCTATCAAGAAAATAATCAACCTTGAGAACTAGAGCTAGCTCCAGTCATCCTACCTTTGCCTTACCTGCCTTACAGAGTAGCCACAGAGCAAAAGAATAGTGACAGTAAGTAAGACAAGATAGGCCGTTTTGATCGCTAGTTTTCCATGTGATTTTTTTTCAGCTTGTTCTTTTCAGGGAAACTAGGTACCTTCTAACTGCTTTGGTGCCCATTGTCTACTCTCTCACAATTCTCTTTCCCTCTTTCCATTCCTATCTTCTAGTTATTTCTATTCTACTTTCTACTTCTACTTGATTAGCTTCCACAAATTAGTAAGGACACACAGTCTGTGTTTTTCCATGCCTGGCTTAGTATTTCACTAAACATAATATGATCCAGTTCTTTTAATTTCTTCATGGCACATACCAATTATGAAAATACACTATTAAGTTGATTATCCATGTTCATCAATACAATGTAAGTTCCTGCAGATACTGTCTCTATTATTCACATTTGAAACCACAGTTTCAAATGTTAGAGTCGTATGAATATATGTTTAATTAGTATATATCCAATTTGTTACCACAACGGACATTTGTAATTGGCCATTCATCATTTATCCTCCTTCCTTGTTCAAAATGGAGCTCAAAAGCTTTTTCCTTCAACCTCCACCTTCAACCTCTGCCCTCTGCCTTCAGCCTGCCCCTTCAGTGTTGGGGAAAGATGAACTCTGGCCACCTGCAAGCAATGGGCTTCTTGACCAGTAAGCAGGAGAAGGGACATGATTCACCTTGAGTTGGTAAGATTTCTTAAGGGATTTGACAGGGATATGCAAGGAACTCTTCCTTACTTTTCTCTAAAAACTTAAGAACAATTTTTTCTTTTTTCCAAATACTGTAAATGAAATTTTAGAACTTGCAAGGATAAGTGAGGAAAAACTCAAAAATTTAATCAGAAGTGTTTATATCATAGAACAGATGTTATTTATTCAAAGAGGTTACTAGGCAATTGAATTTTTATGAGAGTATAAATGTATGGTAGGGTTACTTTGTACAATTCAATGAAGCAAGGAGTGCTCTTGCCTAGAATGCCTTCCTACATGCACAAACAAAACCAGGATAACCAGACCCTAAGAAAATTATTACAGTCACTCTATGCAAACAGTACTTCATACTGTACCCTGAAACTTCTTAATGAGTTTATTTATAATGTTTTCATTTCCTGTTTTTATTAAAACAGTAAGTTACTGAAGAAAACTTTAAATGTACTAAATATATAGTTTTAACTGTTAGGGTGTTACAGAAATAAATACAAAATTCTCTAGAATTTCTAAACCAACTTTTGAAGCTAAAAGTCAATATTAATGGAAGAGAGTTTGGGTTGCCAAGAGGCTTAATATTTGGAAACCAAATATGGTGCAAAAGTTAGCAAAATAAATTAGAACTGAAAGTAGGATGTATTTTGAAAAGTAAATACAAATCAAATTTTAAATAGGAAGGTAAGCATTTAATTTTGAAGTATAGAGAAACACATATAATGAATGATATAAATGCTGAGCAAACTATGTAAAAATAATTTTATTTATATAATACTTCATTCCCCTTACGCAGTTCTGTGCTTTATTTGTCCACACTAAAATATTATACATAAAATATTTACTAGTGATTTTTTGTAGTCTTGAATAATGATCATAGTAGCTAACATTACTAAGTATTTCCTAGGTACCAGGCACTGCTGTTCTTAGATTTTGTTTATCCTAATTCAATCTGCTTTTAATAACTTTAAAAAAAGAGAAAACTGTGCATCAAGGAATAATGATTTGAAGGTTCAAAGGGAATAGAGAATTTGAAGCCAATCAGTCTGGTTCCAAAATTTTTGTGGGTGACCAAATCAAGTGAACCCCCAGGTTGATGGGTAAACAAAAACTTATATTTTTGAGCCAGTGGGTTACAAATACATGTTTGGACACAATGCCCTTGCCCTTACTATACCATGTTCAGTAAACATTCAGGTGACCATTACCATCTCCATATGCACCGACTATCTTAAAGAAAATGCTCATTTAATTGGGTAAGGGTATAAATAGTAAATAAAGTATAGTTGCCATTTATATTGTTTTTCAGTTGAAAAAAACATAGGGTGTCAATTAAGCACAGTAGAGATGATTTCTTTGGCCTTATTAATTTCCTGTTAGTCAACAAAATTGTCTTGACTCTCTTCTGTTTTGTTCAGTTATATTTACTAGTCTAAGAGAAGGCAAAAATATGACAATGGCTTGCATACCCAGAAATCTTCATCATAGAAATAAGTTGTCATGAAAACCAAGCTAAACTGAATTTTAACAGAAGGGGGTGACTTCATATGATGGGATGTGAAGACCACATTGTCTCCATGATATTTTGACCCACATCTTACAACTTCAGTTCCATTTTGACAAACTGACAGACCAACCCAAACTGAGGAACATGCTACAAAACACAAGACAGTTACTCTCAAGAGTAGCATGGGTGTGAAAGATAAAGAAAGATGAACAATTATCACATATTAGAGAAGACTGAAAAGATCTAAGAATAAACATAGCATGGTAACCTGGAGTAGATCCTGAAACATAAAAAAGGACATCTTAAGAAAATGGAAAATATCTGAATCATTCTACTAGTTTAGTTAATTTTGATACCAATGTTAACTTTTTTTAGTTTTGATAAATGTACATTTGATAAGTATATACTATGCATGGTCATGTATCACAGCAACAATAGAAAAAAGGTAGATTATGGTGATATGATACTATTGTGGTAATGTTTCTTTAAATCAAAGTTATTTCAAAAGGAATGTTGAATTAAATAAATATATATGCAAACAAAGAAGCAAATATATCAGTATCATCTCTCTCCCAAAAAGCAAAGGACTGAAGATTCTACATGTCTCTACATGAAAATTTAAAATGACTACTATGAACTGATTCAAATCCAGTGATATTTAATGAAGCAACACCTATCACAATGGCAAAGATGGTATCTCTCTAGTCATATGATCAAATACGAGTATTGGCTTTTTCATATGTTGGGCTTAGGCACCTGTTTGGTTAACATTTTATCTGATTTATTGCCTAGTTTAAAGTGGTAATAGTATAGACATGGTCAAGGAACAAATTTCACTGAAAACTTCTAATAGCTGACTTGTTTATGATTTAAGTATACGTGATTCTATGACTCCAAAACAGGGTGTTCTGAAAATCAAAATTAGGGAATTTGCTCTTCATATTTGTGCTTCATTTGTGTGAAATGATTTAATTATTTCTGTTACTTTTCTTAAGTACTCAATAATAATAGTCTTGGATCTTCCATACAGTGGCTATAAAATCAAATATAATCATTCATGCTACTTACACATGCATACTACTGAAATGCATGTCTGTGCCTATTCTTTCTTCCATAATAAATCATAGTTCTACTGGAATGACCTCACTTCCTTTACCCTCCCTCTCATTTCATCCATATATATGTTCTCTTTGAAAGAAACCATTTGGTTACAATACACTAAGAATAAAGTTTTCACTTTTGATTTTGATATTATTATTCATTTTTCTTATTCTTTTCTTCTCATAATACTCAAAAATAAATAATAATATTACCTAATCACTTAATAGCCAAAAATAATAAAATAAAAACATTTTAAATGTTATTATAAGGAATAATGGTTCTATTTTTAAATCTCATCAGATTCTCATTTCTGAAACGCTGTTGCTAAGTCTCTTGCCTGCATTATTGTTAAGTGACCCTTTTTGCTTTATGGTTAGTTGCAATTTACATCTCTTCTCTGAAAATGGCATAAAATAATGTGCAAATGCTCTTATGCATTTCCAAGAAAAATATTTTCTTTTAATGACTCCTAATGAACCCCTGTTTTATGCAGGGTGTGAAAAGTTGCCAAGATGTGTAAAACAATTAGGATGACAAAAAGCATGAGTTTTAAAAAGCCATTTCGCTTGTGTAATGTGTGTGAAAATCCAGAATAAGTCCTAGGGGAAAAATTAATTTTAATAAGCTTTCTTCTTGCTTAAAGGCTGTGTAAATTGAAGGCATGAAGAATGGTTTATTAATGGATCACGAATAACATGAGAGTTTGATACTGTAGAAGGAGTCTATTTCAGCATCAACCTGTTACTCTCCTTTTGAATTGTAGAGACAACTGAGTATTTATTAGAGTAACTATATATTGTATCTTCTATAAGCATAGTAGTATGTGAAAAAATGAAGTGTTTTTTTTTTTTTGTTTTTTGTTTTTTGTTTTTTTTTTTTTTTTTTTTTTTTTTTTTTTTTTTTTTTTTGGGCAGCGAGAAGATTTAGTGATGAACTTGTTGGGGGCGGCGCAGCGGAAGCCTTCAGGAGTGCAAGGCTCGCCACTTGTCCAGGGGCCCGCGATTCGGGATGTACTTCACACCGCAGCCATCAGGGATGAGGCGCTTCTCGGCCACCATGTCTTCAAATTCGTCTGCGTTGAACTTGGTGAAATCCCACTTCTTGGAGATGTGGATCTTCTGGCGGCCAGGAAACTTAAACTTGGCCCTGCGCAGGGCCTCGATCACATGCTCCTTGTTCTGCAGCTTGGTGAGGATAGACATGATGACCTGTCCGATGTGAACTCTGGCCAGTGTGCCCTGGGGCTTTCCAAAGGCACCCCGCATGCCAGTCTGGAGCCTGGGTTGGGGGTGGCAGGTGGTCAGATACGCGGACATCCATCAGAAGCAGTGTCTCCAAGGTCCCTTAGGGCAGCCGGTACAAGCAACAGGCTGCATACACTACCGAGGAGGTTGCTGTCTGCAGCCACTACACACTGGGCACCCACCAGCAAAGGCGCCCAGTCGCCTTAATTGACTGCAGCAAAATGAAGTTATATCTTAAATATTTTAAAAAATTATTATGAATGTATATTTAATTGCTATTTGAGAACATTGTTTATTCTGTTTGCCAAATGTAGTTGAAATCTGTTCTTTAAAACTCCTATTCTCATGATTTGGGAAAAGGTCACATTTAAAAACCATTTTGAATTTATACCTTCAGGTATAAATAAAATATAACCATGAGTACTTAATGGCTTATTTTTTAGGTAAAAATTATTGCACAGAAGATTCCAGAAGCTATAAAACATGAATATCTCATGAAATGCATATTCAGTAATCCAAGCAATATTAAAATAAAATTGTCATAATTTTAGCTATAATTACAGTCAAAAGTCAAGGACATAATTTAGATTCTAAGGCAAAACGTTCTGCATAAAGATTTCCAGACTATTTGTTTTTACCAGGTAATAATGTCCAAGTGATTTCTGTATCTTTATGCTACATTTAACTTCCAAAAGAACCAAATGGTGACTAATACTTTCAGAATAAATTACCAAATACAAAACAATGAAGCAGACTACAAAAAAAGAGAATATTTCCATAATTGTCTTTGCTACCTGTGGAAAAGTGAGACAATAAACTTGTTAAAGATTTAGGCTTAAAATCAGATATATTGATGTTATAGTTCTGACTCTGTTCTTTATTAACATGGAGATTTTGACTGAGTAACTTGTCCTCTGTTTCAACTCTTAGTGTAGAATAATTATAAGTGGTTTGTACTTCACTGGGTGGATTGGTGATTCCATAATAATTAGGTCTGGCACTTAGTTAAAACTGTGTCTTTATAGTGTCTGTGAACACTTAGGTCTCAAGATCTTAAGAGACCAGGTGATGGAAATTTTAATACATATAAATAATGCACCCTGGAAATCATCAAATGAGGAAAACTTATCTCATCTTGGATCTCAAATAGAATGTTTTTTCCTACTAAAAGTCTTGGCATATGACTTGCCAATGAGGTGGGACTTCAAAGTGAACATAGGATAGTGTTACTCTCAGGAGCAGGGAAGGGTAGAAGGAAGACTGTTCCTGTAACAGGGTATGAGGAGACATTGAACTCTCCTAATATTCTGCTTCTTGACCCAGATGATGGTTACATTTGTATACTCACACTGTGAAAATTCATTGAGATGTGCACTTATAATTGGTTGATATTTCTGTGTTCATATTTCATTTTAGTAAAAGATTTATAATTTATATTCCCTAATTAGCCATAATTTTTTAATGATTTATTTACTTGTTCTTGTTACACTTTATATATCATCTATTTACTCTATTAACACTCAAATTCCATATAATCCATATTGGATTTTTGTCTGTTTTATTTACTGTTGTATTTCCAGCACCTGATAAAGACCTCTGTAACACAATAGGGACTTGAAGCATATAAACAAGCTTTAAAAAATGATATAATAGGACTTCTGGAAAGATGGTGGAACACTAAGCAAAAGAGTAAACAGTCTCTCTGAGAGAAACAGTTCAGATGCTGGAATACAATATCATGGAAAGAACAAGAAGGAAGGAAGTGGGTCCCCTGGACCCAGGAAGGATCTAAAATATAAATTGAAGCCCACAAAGAGAGAGAGTAAAAGGAAAAATTTAAATGAAGAAGAAGGTGGTAGCTGGCAGAGCATTAGCCTGGAGCCAGACTCACCCTGTGAGAAGAACTATTGAGGCTGGGGATTCACGGTCATGGTCATCAGGGCAGTGCTGACCCCAGAGGTCTCTGCAGAGAGGCATGGTGGTGGAAGAGAGTGGCAGATGCAGAGATCTGCACTGGTTGGTGGTGAGTGCAGGGGACTTGATCCTCCCACGGGAGAAAGCAATTGGCTGGGAGCCATTTTGGAGTTGGGCGGGATAAGCCCAGGCCAGGACTGTTGCTGGCTTCATCCAGCAGCTCCAGGTTTGGGTCAGACCCACAGCAGTTGCTTGGACCGAGTTCTGCTGCCTTGCACAATCCAGACAACATCATATAGGTTCCTAACCAGCTTAGATCTGCAGGCCCTGACAAGTTTGGCTCCTGTGTAAACTCCAATGGCCCTGGCAGGCCGGTACCCAGCTCAGAGCAGAAGCACAGGCACCCACCATCAGATACCCATAACCAGCACTGGCTAGAAAAACCACAGTTGGGGGCCAGGACTGCTACAGTGGACCGGTGGAAGTTGCTTGGACTGAGTTCTGCTCCCATGTGCATTCCAGGCAACATTGCTTAGTTTCCTAACCAGCTTAGATCCACAGGCCCTGGCCAGTCCCACTCCCCTGAAAACTCAAAGAGCCCTTATAGACTGGTATGCATCTCAGTGCAGCGGCCCAAAATCAGATACCCATAGCCAACACTGGCCAAAAAAACCAAACAATCTTGCTTCAGAGAAATGGCAGCAAATGCCAGAAGTGCCTGGGACCCCACTACCCACATGTATGGAAGAAATCAGTAATATCTCAAGATGAAGAAGGAAAAGGCAGTCTCTAGCATCCAACCCAAGTAGTGCAAGTCCAAGAGAGGTAAAAATGGAAAAGATCAGAGGTCATATACCTGAAATGTCTGAAGTGATGTCAACTAAAGTAAAGAAATAACTTCATGAAGCTATCAGAGAAATTAAAACAGGCATTGAATCCCAGGTAAAAGAAGAAATGAAAAACATAATAAAAGAATTACTAAGCACCTCTAAAGAAGACACAGATAAAAAGATAGAGGAGCATAGGAAAATGAGAGAAACCATGATGAACAATATAAGAGAGACTTAGAATGCATGAAACAGATTCAAAGAGATATCCAGGATACTAAAAACTCCACTGAAAGCTGGCAAAACCACTTGAAAGAAACTGAAGATAGACTTTCAGACCTTGAAGACAGGTTTGCAGCTTGTGATCATGAAAGGAAAGATCTCTTAAAAATAACAGGGAATCAGGAAGTAACAATTCAATCGCTGCAAGACAACTCGAGGAAACATACCTTAAGAATTAAAAATGTGAGTGAAAAAGCAGGGGTCAAGACAAATGACATCAGGACTCTATTGACAGAAATAATTTCAGAGAACTTCCCAAGCATGGGAAAAGGAAATGAC
>RJWT010030189.1:0-14729 GCA_004365215.1 Cuniculus paca | reverse complement strand
GAGAACTCTGTGTATGCCTGAAATGCTAATTTAAGTGAAGAGATAAATATCTTTTCTCCTCTCATTAATTATGCAATCACCTCAACTGTGAATCTGACCTATCTACACGGTAAGCAAATAGATTACAGGAGGAATTATTAAGTAGATGAACCTTAGTCAGACAGCCATTTTCTAACATGGGAATTGGTCTTGCTTTACACAACATGCTGTTAAGGTATTAAGTGACTGTTTAAGTAGCTGGAGAGGTTGTTAGACAAAATCTTCACATTCCTGTTTATAGCTGTTATGTTCAATGCCTATCTCTTATGTTACAGAAGGAGAAAGACTATGTTTGATTTGTATAATGACTTCGATGTACTTTTACTGTATATAAAAAAGACTCCCCCATCACACCAGTTTTGGAGGTAAAAGAGAAATTCATATCTGTGGATTATTCAAAAGAAGTTTCAAAGTGCATTTGGCTTTTTCATGTATGTCTGTGCTCCTATCATGATAACCTCACTGTACCTCTGTTTTGGTAATTTGGGAGACTTTGGGGTCTAGCACCCACATCACAGCTCACGTTATGTGGTCTTGCATAGAGAAAGCTGGGAACCCAGAACTTACCCCTGGTAAATGGTGATATTCTGCTGAAACTATTCGCAGAGAGTTCGTGTTAAAACACTGTGATGCTGTCAATTCTTGCCTCTTGCTTGCTTGTAAAAGGAAAAGGAGTGTAGATCAGGCAGAGGGTGGGAAGAGACCCACTGAACAAATGCCGCCCTCTTGGAATTGCACTAAAATGCCATCACCATCGACGCGTGATGCTCAGCAGCCTGAGATGAGACCCACAGAGTTTCGGTTGTGAGGAGTTCCTCAGCAATAGGGCTCCCTAGGTTAACGGCATTGCATACCTCACTCGGGTGCTGGTTGGACATCTGCCAGACGTGGCATTACCTTTCCAGGTCAATTTGTGTCTATTTAGCAACTAACCTTCAGGAGGTCTTCTATCTTAGGCATGCACACTTAGAGACCTGTTCCCTCTTCTTGCCATCCCCTACACTTTTCCTCTCCTTAGTACTACCACTGCCATCAGTTTTCTTTTTGTTTAAAAAAGCCTACCTTGTTTTTCACCTTTCAGAATAAACAATGAAAGCATTAAAATTCTCAGCACCCAAATTTCTCTGATGATACAATTCTGCCAGTAAGTACTGGGTGGTCAGGAGGCCCTGCACCAGTGCTGACTAGCAATACCATAAGACAAAAATGAATGCAAAACACATTTTTCCTTCCAATGAACTGATGCCCAATCTTTTCTAAAAAGGCTAAAACAAGCTGATGTCATTGTCTAAGTCTGAAGGGTCTTTTGTGACACCTAAGCGAGAGACCTCAGCAGTTTGCAACTTTTAAAACAGTGAAGGTGCTCCTACCGAGTGAGCAGAAGCCAGGTGTCCTAAAAGGAAGACACATTCCTGAGACACTTAGATTTGCTAACTGAGACCCTTCCCCACTTCTTCACTCCCTTATAAAAACCCCAGGCTTTCACTCTGACTTGGTGAATCCTGCTTTGAAAACTTGTAAAGTTCATCCCTTTTTATTACTCAGTAGTATTCCATCATGTTAACGTAAAACCCTTTATTTATCCATTTACCATCAGTAAAAGTTTGAGCTGCTTCCAAATTAAGGCAGTTATACATGAACATGGTGTAAATACTTTTTAGAACATAAGTCCTTTCTTCCCCAAGGTAAGCATTGGGACACGTAGTAAGTCTAAGTTTAACTCTACATGTAACTGCCAAATTCTTTAGAGTAGCTGTACCATTTTTGCATTCCCACCTGTGAAGTGTGAAGGTTCCATTGGCTGTCTATCCTCATCAGCACTTGGTGTAGACAGTTTTTTATATTATGCATTTTATAGATGTATAGTGATGTGTAAGTTTAATTTGCATTTCCCAAGTGGCAAATAACATCTAACATTTTTCATGTGATTATTTGCCATCTAAGGATATTCTTTTATGAAGTATACGTTTAAATATTTGTCCATTTTTAACTGGGTTGTATTTGAGAGGCCTTCAGACACAAGTACTTTGCTGTGTTTCAATTGTTTTTGTACAATCTGTAGCTTTTATTTAGTTGACAGCTTATTTTCACAGAACAAACACTTTCAATATTGATATGGCTCAATTTATCATATTTTCTTTTTATCAATTGAGCTTTTGAGGTTCAGTCCCACACTGTTTTGAATTCTACATCATTAAGTTTGAATTCTACATTCTTTTCTGATGTTCATAGTTTATATTTTCTATTTAGATGGTTGATCCATTTTTCATTTAGTCTGTATAAATTAAGATGCTTGGAGTGAAGTTTTCTTTTGTTTCACCTTGTTTTGGGTCAATGAATATCTAACTGCTTTGCAGAATTTGTTGAATAGACTTTCCTTTGAATAATCTTTGCACATTTCTTTAAACCAGTCGGTCATTTTGATGTCATGTGGTTCTGGACTCTGTGTCTCTTCCCTATGGTGTCTTGATGACTATGACTTTTATAGGTAATCTTAAACTGAGTACTATGATTCCTTTATGTTGTGGTTGATACATTATGTCAACTTGTGCAGTTTAGAAGTTCAATTGAGAGACTCAGTAGGGATCCAGTGTTCTTACTTTGTAAATATCTTCATCCTGTGCAAAGGAGGGCAAGGACATTTTGTGAATGTTATACCCACCCTGAAGGTGATGGTGGTGGGGTGGCCAGTATACAATTTAAGGGTAGAGAAGAGGCTTGCCTTTTCTCCTTTTATTCTGGCTGCTGTCTTGAAGTATTGCCCCAGTGCCATGCCACCCTGCCTTGGAGCCAGCTGATTATGGAAATCTCCTGAAACTGTCAGCTAAATAAACCTTTTCTTCCCTAATTTTGAGTGTCAGGTGTTTGTCTCAGCAATGAAAATAAAGTAACCAAGACACTTTAACTTTATATTTTTTTCAAAAGAAGTAAATATTCTATCTTTTGTTCTTTTCCATATGTATTTTACAACTGTCTTATATGTATCTATAAAAATTCCTGGTCGTTTCAATTAAAATTAAATTCAGGCTATAAATTAATTTTATTATAATTTTTAATTGCCAATGTAACAAGTCATTACAGATGTAATGACATGAAGCAACACAAATTTAATATAATGTTGTAGGTTAGAAACCTAATCAACAAGGCTACATATTTTGCTGGAATCTGTAAGGGAGAATCCATGTCCTTATTTTTTCCATTGCATGGAGGCTGCCGACATTCTTTGACTTTTAGCACCATTCCTTTTGACCAGCAACGCTCACTCTTTGTGTCTTTCTTGAGTAGTGCCCTATTCCTCTAACAGTTTCCTACCCCTCCCCACTTGAAGGATGCTAGGATTACTTAGGCCTATCTTGATGATCCAAGATTATATCTCTATTTTAAGGCCAGTCAATCAGCAACCTAATTTTCCTTTGTCACATAACATACCATATTCATTGGTTCTCGGGATGAGAATGTGGTTAAACATCTTGGGTAACTGTTATCCTGCCTATCACACTTAGCATTTTATATATTGTAGGACATTTTGATAGAATTGTTTTTAATTTTAGTTTCTATCATTGTCAGCAAATAGAAATATGATTGATTTTCTCCATGCTGACTTTGAATCCCTGATCTTGACATACTCATTAATTCTAGGAGATTTTTGTTTTGATTGTTCTTGTTGATTTTGTAGAACCCTTATAATTTTCATAGTAGGCAATCATATTACCAGTAAAAAAAAAATAACAATTCTATTTCATTTCTTCCTGTCTGATCATATGACTTTCTTTTTTCTTACCCTCCTGTGTTGGATAATACTTGTGGTCCCATGTTACTTAAGAGTGATGAGGGTGAATATCTTTACTGTTCCAATATTAGAGCAAAATGGTCAATCTTTCACTACTAAGTATGATGTTAGCTGTGTTTTTATTCATAAATTATTGTCAGGTTAAATAAGTTATCTTCTATTCCTATTTTTTTTTTACTAAGGACACCTGTTAAATTTTTGTCAAATACATTTTCCCTATCAGTGGAATCTGAACATGTAGTTTTCATTCTTAATCTGTTAAATGGACACATTTTCAAATATTGAACTTGTTTTAGTAAGAAAATTGCATGTGGTCATATGTCTTACATTTTACACATCAGTAGATTTTGTTTACAAATATCTTGTTGACAATGCTTGTATTTATGTTTGTGAGGGCCACTGATGTATAAATGTTCCTTCTTGTGCTAGCTTTCTGTCTGGTTTGGTATTTAGTAGTACTGACCTCAATAACTTAGGTGGGAAATCCTTACTCCTTTTCTATTTGCTTGAAACAATTGTGGAGGATTAATGTTATTTCTTGCTGTAAGTGGAATTATCTAATGAATTTGGA
This sequence comes from Cuniculus paca, assembly GCA_004365215.1. Classification (NCBI taxonomy): domain Eukaryota; kingdom Metazoa; phylum Chordata; class Mammalia; order Rodentia; family Cuniculidae; genus Cuniculus; species Cuniculus paca. The sequence goes on along the minus strand of RJWT010030189.1, from coordinate 10,329 downwards.
CTTGGACGGCTATTCTCCCCTTAATTTCTATAATAGATATGACTATTTTTTCATGTATAAATGTTTATAGTTTGTGACTTCTAAGGAATTATTCCAAGTCACTGAAACCATCAAGTTGATTTGCATAGAGCTGATCATAATACATCTTTGCAATGTTTCTATTGTCAATAGTGACATGGTTTTGATAATTTGCGTTCTCTATTTCTCTCTCTTTAACTGTTTGCATTTGTTAGTCTAGCCAGAGATTTGTCCATTTTATTGATCTTTCAATGGTCAACTATTGCTTTTGTCATGCAATTTATTGTTTTGTCATTTCTTTTCAATTGAGTTGTTTGAATTCTTATTATTTCCTTCCTCTCAGTTTTTCTGTTTCTTTATTTATTTTACTCTTCTTTTTTGAATTTTTAAGGTGTGTACTTGGGTGGTGGCTTCAAAACTTTCCTCTTTTCTAATATGAAGCATTTAATGTTTACACATTTCCATTTAATCACTGTTTTTCTTGTGTCTCATAAATTTTGACATATATTTCACATTTGTTTAGTTTGGAATGCTTCTTATTTTTTCTTGAGTCATCTTTAACCTTTGAAATTCATCAAAATCACTGTTTACTTTTTAAGTACTTTCTTTAACAAGTTTTTTCAATAAGTCAGTTTGAAATAAATTCTCGTGTAAGAATGTATTTATTTCACCTTGTTTTCTGAAAGATATTTTTGTTAGATATATTATTATAGGACTACATCATCCTGCCACACCCTCCCAGCCTTTTAAAATGTTGCTTTGTTTCTTTGTGGCTTCCATGAATTATAATGGGAAATCTGGAACATTAATATGTAATTTTCTGTGACTGCTTTAAATATTCTTGGTCCTTAATTTTCAGCAATTTGATTATAACATATATCGGAAGAGACTTCTTTGGTTGTGTTATTTTTGAATTTTGCTGATCTAACATTACCTAATCTTACATTTTCTCTGAATTTAAGATGCTTATCCATTATATTTTCAAATATTTTATTCTGCACACATTTTTAATCTATATCTGGGAATATAATTAAGTTAATATTGCATCTTTTATTGTTGTACCACAGGTCCTTGAGTCATTATTTTTTAAAAAGTGTATTTCTGTCATTCACATTGGATAGATTTCCTTCTACCTTCCGGTTCATTCAATCTTGTCCTGTCATCTCCATTGTACTATTGAGTCCACCTATGGAAATTTTTATTGTGGTGGTTTTATTTTCTAGTTCTAAATATCCATCTTTAAAATATTTATTATGTCCTTGTTAAGAGTTTTTGTCTTTCTTTGTTTCAAAGGTGCTTGTTCTTACTTTCTAAAGCATGGTTATTATAGCTATATAAAAACGTTAGATAATTACAACAGTTTTGTTTCAGTGTAATTTCCCTAGTCTTTTTCCTTGTGCGATGGTAAAATAGTTCTGATTCTTTGTATGTCAGACAATTTTGTGTCGTACCCTTGCCTTTTTTAAGTATCATGTTACAAAACTCTGTGTCTTATTGAAATCCTGTACAGAATGTTAAATTTTGATTGCTTGTTTTGGTTGTTGTTTTAGCAGTCAGTTAAGCCAGTTAGATGTAGTGTACAAGTCTTGTATTTGCATATTGTAGCTTTAATATCAGTTTGGTTTTAAACACTTGGCATTGTTATTCCCACATATACAGTCCCCAGTGACTGGTCTGGGGCTTGGGCCGTGATCGAAACTGCAGTCTTGTTCTTAAAAACTTACGGGGATATGCAGGGTCATATCCATTCATGTGCAGCACAGGGATGTGGCCTGGGTTTATGTGCAGCTTCTGGGGATTGCTTTGGGCTTCATCCTCTGCACTGTCTCTTCTGCAGTTTCCAGTTCCGAGAACCCTCTCTCCTGGTTAGAACCTGGGGTTTTGCTTCCCTGGCTCTGCTATGCATTCATGGCCCATTACTTCGTGCACCTCAGCCGGGCATGGTGATGCATGCCTCTTATCCTAGTGTGTGGGAGGCTGAGGCAGGAGGATCACCCCAAGTTTGAGGCCAACCTGAGTGAAACCCTGTCTCAAAAAAAGAGAAAGAGAGAAAGAAAAAAATTAGAAACCCACGCACAGTGCTTGTACTGTTTCACATTCATACTGAACTATGTTCAGTGTCCAGCAGTCTGAGGACTAATACTACATCTACTGATTTAGGTTCACTTGTGACAAAAGAATGTCTGTCTATTTATTATATTTCTGTTAGTTACAGTAAGGTCACATTATGCATGTAGATCTATCATGTTGTTTTTCTATGGTAGTCTACTCTTAACAAACATATATTTATGGCATAACATATACACACATGACACAGACATGTATCAATTAAGTGAAGTTTTCAAGTATATGATTTCACATGATTCCATAACACACACCTTTCATTAGCATTAGCTTGATAAAAAGATCTATGCCATTTTGTATCAACCAAAGACAATCCTGTATAATCGATGTCTTTCAGAACCTTTGTAGTTTTAGAAACAACCACCTCTAACTGTTGCAGCTGAATCTGAAAGAAAATGAATATTGCAAACAGCAGTGTACTATATACAATGCCCAACATGAAAAGCTTGTAGTTGTTGCAGGGCGTGAAATTTGGAACTACTTACCAGACCTTCTGAACTTTGCACAAAGTTAAAAAGCCTAGAAGCATTTTCCCCCTGAACAATGTGCTGGTTGACTTAGAAAACAACTTCTCTCTCTGAACCGGGGCTTTTCTGCCTCTGCGTTAGCCACAGCAAATGTTCATCATTATTTTAAAAGCTAGAGAGTAGGAGGGAGAGTAAAATATCTGCCTCAAGCCTTTTTTCCAAAAATAAAAATAAAAAAAGAAAAGGAGGGAAGACACATAAAACAATATTACACTGCATTCTCCACTTTGTAGTTCAATGCTTTACAATTGCTTAATTGTTCATCAGCTTCACAAAAGAAATGCCTTTTATTTTCTCCTGGCACTTAGAGATGACTAAGTGTCACTTAGTCAATTGGCAGAACAAAGAAGTCAATTTATGGTTCACATTTTCCCTGTTTCGTTATTCTTGAAAATAATTCACTTTATTGGTTTAGTGTTCTGGAAAGGTGAGGGATTGACAGTCCTCGAGTACAGAAATATCATGCGTGGATTCAGGTTGTGCACACACAGTTCTACTTAAAACAAGGGGTGAAAAGGTAACAGGTCTTAGTCTTTTCATGTCGAGAACTACTGTGAACTTTGGATGCTGCTACAAGCTCCTGGCCTCTTCCAAACTTAGTGCTCCAACTTAAGGCCATGTTCTTGGATTTTCCTTTCCTCACAAATTCCATTAATTAAATCATCCCTTTTATACATGTATAAAGTAACACTTTAACATTACAACATAAAAAGTATAAAGAATAATTTTTGTGATTTTTCTCTAATTGCAAAGCAATATAACTAATTACAAAGCAGTATTGTAGAAATTTACAAAAAGTATTCAATTAAAGAAGAAATTAAAATTACCAACATCTTTGCAATACAGACAAAATCACTTTCATATGATCTTGTCATAGTTTCATATACATATCGATATTTATAGTAGCAAATTATAATCAGATTAACATATGCTATAACATTTTTACCTTTTGTGGACATTTACAGTGATCATCAAATATTCTTCTAAAATGATTTTTAATTTCTAAATTATTCTTTACATATGTGCCTACTCTTATTTATTAAACCAATTCCTTCCTATCGAATGATTAAATTATTTACAATGGTGTAATTATAATAGGTAGCCTTGAAATGAGCCGCATTAGATGAATGCTTTTTGAGCTGCATTAAATGAATGTTTTTGTATGTGTCTCTATTTCCTCAGAATAACTTGCTTTGTGATGCTTTTACTACATTAAAAGATACTGACATTTTTAAGGATTAAACAATATGGTGCCAAATCACTTCCCCAAATTTACTAACTTATGATCCTAACGTTTGTTTCATTTTATATTTATAATACATTTTTGAGTGGTAGAAATCTTAAAGAATCAATAACCATGAGTCAAGAGCCATCTATTGGAATTTTTGATTAATGTGGATAGAAAATTAAATTTATAAATGAAGAATGTGTATTCCTTTATTATTATATTTGTATCTTTCAATATAAATCAATTTAATACTGTTTTCTATCTCTTATCCTGGTTAATCTCTGAAACAACTCATCGTTATTCCAATCCCTCTAACGTAAACTCATTACTCAACATATTCCCATGGTGTAACAGAAAATGCCCCGTCCCCTAGCCAATACACTTCAGTTTCTGAGTTGCCCAGGTAATAGTTTCTGTTGCAGTTCGGGTTGCTCCTGTCTCCTAAAAATGGCTGGTCACTGTGATGCATAGCTAGTCACTATGATGCATGTTGTAAGAACCAATCAAAGACAGCCAAGTACTCTACCTCTGTGCTTCCCCTTCCAATACCCTGAAAACCTCCCTTCCTAATCCTTCAGGGTCTGATATTTTGGGAGTAATGATGATCAGTGCCCATCAACATAAATAAAGCTGCCTCCAAATCCTGGATGTCCTTTAGGTGCTTCTGTTTGCCATATCAATAGCAACATGTTCCCTTAGCTTTTAAAACAAGTTTTGCAGCTATGGAATATGTGACTATAATCATTTTTAAAGTAAACATGAACCATTCTTTTTAAAATAAAATTGGAAACTTTGAGAATTTGGTGTTATGGCTTATATTTAGCAGTTCCCCCAGAGCCTCATGCAGTCACTGGGGGGCTTTTTCAGAGGTGGCTGGACCTAGAGTGTGTGATGCTGGGATTGATTCATGGTGCAATGCCAGGCTCAAGGGCATGAGGATTAAGCATATGAGTATGACCTGCCCTAAGTAGCCTGGATAAGATACAAGGATAAGGATAAGATATAAGGAATAGCTTATATCCTTGGCTCCATGGCTTCCTGCCACAAAGCCAACCAACTTTGGGCTGAAAACTCTACAAACTGCAAGCCAAATAAACCTTTCCTTCCTTAACTTTAGGTATCAGATATTTTGTCTCAGCAATGGGAAAAGTAACTAAGATGGAGAAAAATTTGGAGGAGAGATGCACAGTATTTGCTTTTTTCTTTTAACCCCCTTTCCTTAGAAATTGTTCATTCTACTAGAAAACACTAAATGTGGGAATAAAATTGCTGCAGAGTAGGATCTGTGGCCACAAACAGAATTATCTAGTTATATTTGATCTAGTCTGTATCTTGCAAAAGCAAGTGGTTTTTCTATATGCAGAGTGAGCATTGAATTGCACCACAGCCACAAACTGTGATTAGAAAAGCTGCTTGTTTAGCAGTTTCAAAGGGAACCAACATGACAATCAAACATGAGAAGAGCAGATGGAAAATTTATTTTAGGACGTGCAGCTATAATAGAGAAATTAGGGAGCAATTAAAACAAGAAAAACTCAGTTTAGCTGAGAAAGTAGATCCAAAGTTATTTCAGTACAGATCCTAATGACAGTTTTTCTTAAACCAAAGTTTGAATTAGGAAGAATGATGCAAAATAAAGCACAATGCGAGTGATAGTTGGTGACTGTTTAAAACAATCTTTAAAACCAGAGCAATTACTAGATATTAGTGCTTGTTTTTGGATGATTAAACAAGTGGAACCTATATATGGATTGTTGGTAGGTCTCAACCATATCTAGAACTCATAGCTTAGTACTTTTAAGACATTTTCCAACTATTTTTAGCAATTAAAATCTGTCTTTCAATGGCTACATAATAGTCAGGGCTTATGTATGAGTTTTTCAGACATCTTGCACTACACATGTCAGAAGAAAATAAGGTAACTTTTGGAAATAAAGTTTTCTATAAATCGTAGCTTAAAATGTGGATGGAAGATGTCAAGGCACAGATTCCAAATATGTAGTGTGTGTACAATATCTGTTAGAGTCTGCTTCTTAGGAATCCACCCCAAGACACCCTTGTTACCACTGGCAGACCCGTGGGTCTTCCATCACCCATCTCCTCAGTGCACTCTTGCCTCCTGCCTTCTACATTCAGCCCCAATACTACCAGGCATAAAACTCTGTGTAGGATTTTGGAATAACCTCTATGTGACACCACAACTCACACAATCTTCTCTTAAGGAATCACATGCAACTGTTTCATTAAGGCAGTTCTCCCAAGAGAAACCAGTAATGGACAGAAGAAGTAAAAGACAGAATGGAACCAACCAGATATGACATCATGTTACGGGGCTACATGCATACCTATGTTTATAGCAGCACAAGTTATAACTGCTAAATCTTGGAAGCTATAAGTCTATCAACAGATGAATGAATAAAGGCAGTGTGGTTGCTATGTACAGTGGAGTACCACTCTACCAGAAAGGGAAATTAGCTTGAGTCATTTGTAAGAAATTGAATGCATCTTGAGACCATAATGTTAAATGAAATAAATCAGACACACAAGCTTAAAGATAGCATGGATTCACTTATATGACAAATCCTTTATTTCACTTATGCAAATAAAGAGCAAAATAAAAGATGATAGGAAATAAGGAGATCGTTTGCAGAAGAGAAGGAGACCAACAGATGGAGGGAGCTGGTAGTGAGAGATGGGGAAGAGGATGAAAAGGAATGATGATGTGTCATGTACATGTGCCGATTCTTCACAAGAAATGTAATCAGACATGCACTAATTTAAAAAAACAAAATATTTCAAGAAACACTAATCAAGTCATTAAATATAAATAAATTAAAATTAACACTTTGGAATTCCTTCCACTGGAAACTTTAAAATATAACCACAACTTCTTTAATATTCCTTCCTTGAAGAGGTGGTACTAACTCACCTTTCCCTCCAACTTCTCCTTGAGAGTGGAAAGAAGTGATATGAGTTTAGGACATAAAAGAGGTTCTTTCTCTCTCTCTCTCTCTTTCCCTCTCTCTCTGTCTCTTTTTCTCTTTCTCTCTGTGTCTCTGTTTCTGTCTCTCTCTCTCTCTCTTTTTCTCTCTCTCCTCTCTCTCATCACTCATTCTAGGGCAGGCCAAATGCTATGTCATTATGATGCTCAAGCAGTCTCAGGGAGATGTCTACTTGGTCAGGAATCTCGGGGACCTCCTATGAACAGCAGCAAGGCAGAGTCCTGTGTTAAAAACTTGTGAATGATTTGAGCAAATCCTTTAACCTCAGTCAGGTCTCTGTATGACTCCAGTCCCTGGCCAATATCTTTTCTCATGAGAGACTGAGTTACAACCTTTTAACCCAGCACCAAATTCCTAACCCACCAAAGATGTAAAAAAATGAATGTTTGCTTTTTTAAGATCTGAGTTTTGAGATTTGTTATACACCAATAGATAACAAATATACAAAAATTAATCTATATTAAAGTTAATTAAAATGTTTTTCAAAAATAAGTATTAGCCTTTCCTTTCCTTAATTTAAAAGAATTCTGATTCACTTCTTAAATGTGGATATGTGTTTTGGGCTTGTTTTTCTTTTCCAGAAGAGACAAGCATTTGTCTGCCTTTGAGTCAGAGGGCAACTTGACCGAGTATAAAATTTTTTAATCAGGTTTCTCTTCCTCTTAAAGTTTGTACAGGTTAATACTCTACTTTGTAGTAGCGAATATTTTACTTATCCCTTTACCATGACTTTTGCATTCATCCACTGTTATTTTCATTTGGTTGTGAAGTCTTTTTAAAATAAAACATTTTTTTAAAAATTGTGACGTTCATATTGCAACTTCCCATATATCCTACATTCAGTTTCCCCTGTTATTTGTATCTTGTTTTACGCTGAGTTGGAAGATTTAAAGATTTACAAAATGAAAGGAGTGATCCTGATTAAAGACTAAAGTTGAGAACTTTGCCTATAGCTGATATTTTGGGTTCTCAACATGGTAGAACTTGCTTAGGGGTGAGAATGAGAGGGTAGAGTCTAGGGGAAAATTTAAGGAAAACTAGCTATCAAAGACTTAATGCAGGTGAAGAACCTACAAAGAAAACAGAGAGAATCACCAGAAATGTTGGAGAAAACTAGAAAAGCAAAGAATGTCTAACGACAGGAGAGTAGTCAAGGTTATCAAACACTACAGAAAAATCAAAGTGAGTTTCCCTTAGTTAACTGGGGTGAGGACATTCTTTTTAAGAAATTGTTAAATTCTCCAACTATAAAAATATATAGTAGTTCAAAAGAAGGATAACTGGGGAATGTTTGTCAAGATAATAAATTATCTCATTAAGCTTTCTAATTTTCAATCAAATTTAAAGCAAAATTTTATTCATGAGAAGTTTATACTTTCAAGTTCTACAATTCCAGTTGCTGTAAACATGTTCTTACCTATGTCTTGGGAGCATTTCAAGATACATTTATCTTCTAATCATAGCTGATTTGACCAAAGGTAGAAATTACATAGTCCTCTCAGTGTCTTTCCCTAATTCAAAGCTAGGTTTCAGAGTGAGAGTCAGTTTCTCATGAAATTGTAATAAATGGACTTGAAGACCATTTTTTCATCAGATGACATTTGAAATGACCAGAATGCCTGCTGCCCTGAAGGGGACACTTTGTTCTGACTTCTTTCTCATTTCATTAATTCTCTCCCTAACTGTATCTTATTTGCCATTATACTATCCAGAGCATTCTTCCTTTGCATATGTGCATTTTGACAATAGAATTTCTAGTTATTTCATTCAAACAGTTTGTCATTTTTCATCATTTCCATTTCTTATCTAATTATTTAAAGATTATGCCTTTAATTCCAATAACACAGTAAGCAAAGTTGTTTTGTAAACAGTACCCAGTATTTTCGTTGACTAAAGTGCCTGTGGATCTTCTTTGTGGTCTAGTGTGATAATTGTTGTACACATTGTCCTTTTTCCTTACCACTGATTGTGTGCTCAATACTGCATTTCAAAAACCATTTATAGAAATAATTTGAAGTTTAATATGGTCATCTTCCTCTAGAGATAATTTTCCTTTGTTTTTGCCTAGAATTTTTGGACATAAGCAAAATGATGACCTTATGTGAATTTCAAAGTTTGAGTTTTATGTAATCCAGCTAACTTACAGCTTTACTGTATTGCTTGTAAAGATTGCATTTCTTTCTACTCATTCTTATTCTGATGGTGTGGTCCTCAGGGTTTGTTTATGAGGGCCATCCTCCCTTGTCCTGGAACCCAAATTTGTTAGTCTAAGATATAAATGGGATAATAAATAGCACTGATAAAAATACAAATTACCAATAATGAAAATCCCAGCACTTATGAACAATGATAAGATGCACAGAAAGCCAAATCCGATAGATAATTTATATGGGGAGATTTCTAAAACACACATATCCTCACCCTCACACCCTGAATAACTAACTGACTTACCAAGCCTTCTGAAATCTAGTTGGAAGCCTTCTTAACACCACAACTCTTGCATTCTGCAGACACCTAAAACCAGCACCACATGGATGATGTCAAGGTCTGCAGCCAGCTGGAGCAGTAGCCAGGCTTCCTTCTCTCTTGGCTCTAGGGGTGAATGCCTGGATTTCTGAGTACTCTGAATCAAATTCTGAAGAATAAATTATGCCTTCATCATTCTGGAGCATGGCACTCCTTAGCTTTCTTCTCAAAGCAAAGTCTTTCACTTTTGCAGTTTTGAAGTTACAAAGGGCAGAGTCCCATTGCTCCTTGAGATGCCATCAGGCCATTTTTTATTCTCTTTTTCCTTCTCAGTAATCAAGAGTTCTTTGCCCTATCTTTGCAGTTCACAACTTTACTGGAGCTTCCTCTCTGGCCAAATTCACATTTCAAATCATCCTGCCAGGCCATTTGCTCTTGATTCTCAATGTCTATCTGGCTAAAAGCCCCCAAGTATAGCCATGCCTCTGCCTCAGAATAGACTACCTGGAAATTTCTTCTGCCAGTTTAATTAGTCCATCACCCTTAACCTCAGTCTCAGGCAAAGTCTCTTCACATGAGCAAAATGCCAACAAACTTTCTGCTAAGCCACAGCACACATCATCTAGACTCCAACAGTCAATGCAGTCCTTCTTCCCAGCATAAATCTTCTGAGCCTGGTGCTTTCAGACTGGATTTCAATCAGCCTTCTGCTTTTCTGGGCTCTGATCGGAATCTCCCATACAGAACAGCCTAAGGCTTTCCAGCTCTCTTTTTTTCAGCTGGCATGTCCAAACCTTTCCAATCTCTTCTCACAAGTCATTCCCAAAGGCTGTTGAACGGTCAGATATAGTCACAACAACCCCTCTTCTGGTACCAAGTTCTGTCTTAGTCACTTTTCTCTCATTGCTGAGACAAAATACCTGACACCTAAAGTTAAAGGAGGAAAGGTTTATTTAGCTCACAA
>RJWT010030188.1:0-14715 GCA_004365215.1 Cuniculus paca | reverse complement strand
CTCCTTTATATTGAATGCAGGTTACCCGCCCTAGGGCGAGTGTAACACTCACACCATCTTGGTGCCCTCTTCTTGCACAGACTCAGGATGTTTACAAAGTGAGGACCCTAAGCCCCTGATGAATTGCTTAAACTTATAAACTTCAAGTTGACACAATGTATCAACCATTAAAACCACTAAAGAAAAACAGCACTGTGGAAAGATGATACTATCTTTCTTGCTGTTTGTCTCCATGTCTAGGAATCAGAAGTGGTCAACCAAGGAAGGACTGAGAAAGGAACTAATTATCTTTAATGCGCCAACCAATGAACAATACTCAATATATTCCAGCAAAGAGCCTTTCCAAAGCAGGCCTGGCAAGATCCTTATTTAGGGAAACTCGATTATACATCAGGTCATAATAGCTAAATGACTTTAAAATTTTCTCTTAACATTGACTTCACAAAGTAAATTACTATTTTCCTTAATTACATGTGACATTGGAGGTGGTCTGGAGGGGGTTCCTTCTCTCTATAATCTATAATTCTCATTCTGAATTGTACCTTAGACCCAGACTTTACGAATCAAAATGAGAACGCAATACAGACATGCATTTGCTACTTTTATAAAGATAAGTATTCAGGAAGGGTTATTCAATTAGTTATGTCTCAAAAATTGAAAAGGTTCAAGGATGATTGGAATTTTGTGTCACAGAAGTTATTCTTGGAAATTTCAACTTACATACCATGAATATGGATCCTATTCCCACTAGATATATATGCAATTTCTTCACAAGTTCTACTAATTTTTCCTTTCTGCTGTACCGCATTAATTTGCCCTTGCAGTCACAGTGGAGTTGATGCTGCCCCCTCCACAAGCTGTCATCACACATCTTCTGCGGCAAGCCAGCTTCTGTGACCTAACTTAGACAATTCTTCCTCCATCAGCTCACAGACAGCTTGCTATAGAGCCACACCTGCACTGAACACACAGTTGTAATTGTATGGTTTCTGCACTGCAGATCCCTGGAGGAAGACTGTGTCCTGTTCCTCTTTTTTCCGAGCACCTGCACAGGAATCAACACACAGAGAATGCTTGGGAAGGCTTCAGATCAAAGCGCAATTTGAAGCATTTCTGGGTGTTGATGGGCTGCTGAAGATCAGTATCTATGAATCCAAGCAGCCACCTCCTTTTCTTTCCCAGTGTGCACAGGACTCCAAAGATTCACCACCCCAAGCCCACAGGGAAGCCTCACGATGTGGGAGTTGGATCAAAATAAAATATTTTTGTAAGTTCCACTTGAAAATCTGGTGATGCCTAAGAAAGGCTAGTAAAGAATCTGTCTTTCCTCAGTCAATGCCTTTGTCCTTCATGCAGGAAAGCTGCAAAAGAGTTTCTTCATCAAGTGCCAAATCAATAGGAATTTACAAAGACACAACTAAAAAACAGCTTGCAGTTCCAAAAAAGAGTATCTGTCTACCTGGATGTGTTCAGTGTGTCACAACTCAGTGCCATGGTAACCAGTAAGTGTGGTGGGTTTTATGAAAAGTCTTCCTTTGAATTAATCTTACTAGCAGGTTTATTTCTTTATCTCAGTCTCCTTCAGCGTAGACTTTTCATCTGTTTATTTTATCCTAACACCCTTTCACGTGGAGGTAGGAAATGTATAATAATAATAGAAAATCACATGTTTTTAACTGAAATGATGGTGCAAAGCGAGTACATGCACAATTAAGTCTAGTTTGTGATGAGTTATGTTTCACAGGCAATTTAAAGCACATTAATATTGGGATGCTAAAACCCATGCATTTTATCTTCTTATCTTTTTCTTCCCCTATTTAGCAATGAATGGAAGAAAAGTTTAACATTTGAGATAACTGTACTTCTTTTAAAGGAAATGGCAATAATCACTTAGAAAAATAATGCTTAACTGAAAGTTCTTTGAAGAAATTTTAAAGCTTCTCCAGAATTTAAAAATAAAGGAAGACAAAAGGGGGAAAAAATTAAAGCAGTACACCTCTGTGACTATGTCACCACACACAAGCTCAAGGCATGGGGCTAGGGGTGTAGCTCTATAGTAGAGCAATTCCTAGCACGTACAAGGCCCTGCAATTCTCAGTACCAGAATAGGAAAAAATTCAAGGTTAATTTCATGTCTTGGTATAAAGTGCTAACATTCAACATTCATCATATGGCAGCAGAGTTCTGAGTACATCAAAATTTCAGTTTGGGGACATTCCATAAGCTACAGACTTTACCAAAAGGATGAGGCCTGGCTTGTCACAGTTACCAATACATAACAGATACTTACGGTAAAATAAACGAAATACATATTTAACCCTGAATTTGCATTTTACAACATACTAGAGAAGTATAACTCCTTGGCAGACATTTTAACTATGTTTTAAATTTTTAGTCACTATTCTTGGTTCTCAGTCACTGGTTTTAAGTTTTTGGCCACTGTTGTAAGGTCAAGTCTATGTTTTCAGTCTCTGGTCTAAGGCTCTTTTCCAACTTTCTCCGCTCTCTCCTGATGAAAACACAAGTTTACATAAAAAAAAACAACAAATGTGCTAAGCATGAAACAAGCAAGTTCAAAATTAAGATGGCAAAGAGTTCATAAATATGTCTTACAAGGTAGTCATTAGATGTGCAGGTAGAGAGAATGCAATAGAACTTCAATGACAAGCTAAAGGTCCTAAGTGTGTGCCCCTGGGGATGGATGTGACGAGGGCCTCTTGTCCCTAGCAGAGCCTCCCAGGCATCAGTGGTAAAATCAACTCACCCTACTTGATTATATTTAACCCCTCTCCCCAAAAACAGTTCTTTTACTGAAAAAAAAGGAGCGGAATCGGGAAACTCATGCAACATTTGCAATTTAGTTAAGGGTGTGTGGTCCTAAGAGTAGTGATGCCTGGATTACTACTAGTCAACAATACAATGCTTTGACACTCTTGAGTATTTGGAGATTAAAGAAAAAGAACCACAAGTGATAGGGAAGGAGATCAATCTCTAGCTCACTGAATTTTCTAAAACTTCAAAGATTCTTAGAAATCATCAAAGCTGTGTAAAATTGAAGAACTCAATAATCATAAAGGCAAATCTAAATTACTCAGGTCACTTATTGGATGAATTTTTCTACACAATCACATTAAGGTCTCACTAACTCTTCAATCCTAAGAAGAGTTTGGACTCTGAAGTCATCAATTTACAGCAAAGTCAAAAGTGTGCTCAGATGTGATGAACAATAAACTTATTAGGACAATTTAAATGCATGATTTCTTCCCATGGCTGAGAAAGCTCTCTTCATTAGGCTAAGTGCTTTCTGTGATCTGGACATCTACGTAGGAATGAAGTAGCAGTTGCCCCCAAGTGAAAATGTTTTCCATTAAGCATATGCTAAGTCAACACCACTCTATATCTGAGTATAAATGAAGATAAAACACTCCACATTATGATTCAATTAAAAACCTCCAAGATACGTTACCTGCCGCCTCGCGCACTGAAAGGCACTACATGGATTCCCAGAGGCCCTCCATCGTTGGAGACTTGTACGAGCTTTACCATATCACTGTGAGACAATGATGAATGAGGGAGCATGAACATGGACTGTAAACAAACCAAAACCGAAACAAACAACACAAAGACCCCGCGACACAGACACATGACAAAACAACGGAAGAGAACGAAACGAAGCTTCCACCAAGCACACACATGGATACACACATATTGAGGAATAAAAGCATGATGGTGAAGGCAACGTCAAACACTACATACCTGAATGCTAGTCTGATGGCATGAAGGGAGAGCAATCATCAGAAATAACTGCGTTAAAAATGACACTGACCATTTCTCTTGGACCATACTAGTGTGTGTAATGTGAGTTCATGCTTTGCAAGTCCAATCTCTAGATTTCTACTTCAAATGCATCGCTCTGGTATCTAGTTCAAGACCCTAAAGACTAGCTGAGTAGCAGCATTACAGATACACAGCACTTGGTAATTTACAAAGAGCTCTAATACATGTCACACCATTGATCCTTCCAATACAGTAATGAGATCGAAGTTTGCACCCTCAGAGGTGATTCTGGTTGTCCTCACTGCTCACTTTTCTACAGTGATGGGAAATCACTGTTTCCTTAAAGGCACTGGAACCATGAGCTATAAAATTCCATTCTCAAAAACTACCCTATTTTAGACACTGCTAATATAATCTGAGCATCTCTTTAAGAATGGTGTAACTGAAACAGATTTATTGTCTTCCACATTCTTTGTAAAAAACTATGGCATGGGGCAAGTATCTTTTAAATAGAAATATTCCAATTGCCAGTTAGGGTATATCTAAACATTATCTGATTCTAGAGCTTGCTTACTCTCACCAAAAATGTACTTAGAGCTCTCCCTTGGCAGATCAAGAGGAGACAAAATGAAGTATAGGAATGTTAATATACTTCATTCAACGCCCCAAACCTTTACCAACATCAAAGAAAGAATCTCCCTCATCTAAGCTATCAAAGGAAGAGGTCCTGAGACCATCTTCCATTACAAACGTATCAATATTTAAAATAATTGCAAAGCACTGATAATACTGAAAAAGATTTTATTTGTCCTCATATTGAAAATCATGTTCAAGGTCCTAGATATATGACCTCTAATGTTTCATCAAGTACCTTGAAAGATCGTTTCTTTAACCAAAAAAGCATTTATGCTACAATGCCCAATGATGACATGATCTAATTCGTTTTTCAAGTATCTACACATGTGATTTTCTTTAATTTGGCAAAGTTGAAGAACAAACAAATGACCAAAATACTGACAGACAAAGCAATCTGACAACAGTTAACTGTGTTTACAGTGCTTTTAACATGATGACCGTTTTCCATCAAATACTATTTGATATTCTAACTTAACAGCATTTGCCAAGGCATGAAACTCAAGACAGGTACATGTGAATGTCCATGCAAAGCTGCTTATATTACAGAGTTAACTCAACAGATGATAGATGTGCTTTAGAGGAGCAAATCGAGGCAAGGTGCGCTTTTGAACTAAGCACAAACATTCCTCATGCCAAATGCTTTCAGAATACTTGCTGCAGTTAATGATGCTACATGAACATTACAAATCCAGTTAAAACCGTGAGTAACTTACTCCAGAGAAAAGCTGGTTACGCTCTCCAAGCCGGTGTCCGCGTGGCCCACAGGCTCCACTCGGCTGCTGTCTTCTGCCAACCCATCCTCCTCCTAGGGGCCACAGACACAAGGAGAAGAACGCTCGGTTAGGTCTGCCTCACAGTGAGAAAGGATGGTATCTCCGAGTCCGACAGGCCTTATGACCAGATGAACTAGATCTTTCTCTGGGGAGGATGGCCTTTAAGGATAAGATGTGGATGCAAATGTGAAAAGCTGAACTTCGCCAGATCCCCAGAGATGAACAAGATACTCCTGGAGAAGGAAAGAATATTGAACTTCCAATTATGTCAACTTTCTTCACTTGTTATTTTAATGTTCTGGATGTGTGTTTTAAGAAGTAACGATGTGTTACTACAATGTTAAGATACATTAATAAACAAAGGTATGTGACACTGGGGATGTATGTCTAAAAATTTTACAAATCAAAGCAGCCAAGACTAATGACAGCCATGACCACTACTAAAACTGACCAAGTCATTGTGGGTCAGTTCCTCAGTTTCTGCTAACTCAGATGGTCAAAATGAACATGGGGTGGGGAGTATAATCTCTAACTAAAATCTTTCATCCTGGAAAATTTCACATAGCCTAAACTGGCTGACTATCTGGAGTTATCTATAAAGGCATTAAGGTCTTAGGCATAAAGAATCACTTCTATCTTTATCTATCAAGGATCAAGCATGAAGAAAAACACAGACAGCAACATAATCAGACTTCCCATTTGTATCCATTCCTCCTCCAATACACGAATCCAACGTGTTGTAGGCACTGGGTAAGCACGTTTGTGCTACAAAAGGTGCATGTGGAATAAGTGAGGTTGTTTAAAGAAATAAATGAAATTCCACTCAAGAATATTCTTTAATTTATAATGTTGGCCACTGTCTCTTTCTTAAGGAATTCACTAACACTTACTTAAGTGTTACTTAAAATGGCTTTTCAAGAGCATCTGAATAAGGATAAACATGCTTAGCTGGTATCAATGTTCTGCTAACCAAATTAGCGTATTTAGAAAAGACTCAGATTCTCCAAATACAATGGCAAAAAGGCCACGTGTACTTTACAGGAGATCCCTCGTGTCTGGCACCTATTAAGCACTCTGTAAATATTTTGCTAATTAAAGCAAAATCATATCCCTCAGAGTCTCTGGGGATGTCACAAAGCAAAGAAGTAAAAATTTATTTAATCTGTTTCTTGGAAGTCTACATGTATAATTTACATATACAGACAATTTGCTGGGTTTCCTCTTTTTTTAACTTTAGAAATTTGACATCAGTGATGGTATTGTGAACTTATTAAACCTCCACGTGTTAGGAAAGAAAACCAATCGTGGGAAAAAATTTGTATATTTTCACTCCTGTGTTCGACAGACTCACAGAGTCATCCACAGAGACATCCATCAACAAAACGATAAGCAAGAGCCATAGGATCAAGACACAATGACAGGCAACATATTAAACTGCTGAAGGGTCTGAGGGCAGCCAGAGGACCCACAGTGTCCCACTGGCACTTGCTCCGAGGACCCAGCCAACAGTGAATGCCCTGTGGCTCCCCAGGAACTGCAATGTGCTCCACGTGTCCCGGCCAGGGGTGCACTGCATGCAGGCAGGCTACTCGAAGATGGATGAGCCTGTGTTGGAGAGGCTCTAACATGTCCTTCTTAGTCATCTGTCTCTCTTAAGCACCGCACATAATACATCTCAAAGGTTAACAGCATCTTGAACCTGCCTAAGAACAGCACTCTGAATGTAAACACCAACTCCCAAACGATGCTTTTCCACTGGGGCCAGGGGAGGGGAGGAGAGCAACGTTTACAAACCAGATGTAAGCCATAAAAATAATCATACATTAGAGATACTTTGTTTCAGGATTAATAATTTAAGCTCTACTGAAATGCTAACAAGATGTATGGTTCAGAGGAAAGCCCTACCCTACCCTATGAAATAGTCACATAATGGAGTGCCCCAACGCCAGTGATAAACCCAAGGCTGCTAACCCACACATTCACTGCTCCCACGGTGCCCATCGGCAGCCCCAAGCACTCTGCGGATTAGTCACAGAAATGCAGATGGGGTTCAGTGTAGACTGCAGTGCTCACGGCCCCGAGGCGAGCTGCGGTTACTGTGGGAACCACAACTTAGAATTTCCCAAGACCTCCATGTGTAAATATCAGCTCCTATATGGTTTCATTTTGTTGTCTGGTACTCTTTAGAAAGCTGTGACTTTCTAAAGTCACTTTTAGTATAAGGAACACACTGGATTCTATTGCACTCATAATAAACAATGCTTAGTTATTGCATATGTCCAATCAATATTTAAGGGCTGTCCCACTACCCTAGATAGTATTAAAGAAATTCCTCATAAGACAATATATTTTCTTTTCCCTCGCTTCATTTCTTTGCAGAGTACAGAAGTTAAGAATATAAGCTAGAGAGCTAAAATGTTAAAAATTAAAAGAAGTTAAAGTTAAAAATATTTGAACATGAATAGAGATTCTAGAATTTGCCAATTTTACAGCCTTCAGCATGTTATATACCCTTCTATATTGTAACTTCTGTAAAATGGGACCAGTAAGAACATATTCTTCTTAGGACTAAAGAGAAGACTAGGTAAGATAATCCATGTCACAGCATGATATAGTGCCCAACACACAGTAATGGCCAAACAGCAATTTAGAAATGCTATCAAAGGCCCAACTAAAGAGTAAGTTCCTGACACATAAAACACACCTTGATAAATATTTAAGGGTAATAATTATGCACAAACATAAGACACTTTAGTACACATTTGTCCTTCCATGTTCCATGTGCCTTGAAAACTACTGAACATGCACACACTCAACTAAACTTAAAAACTGTCTATAATTGAGAAACTAGTATAACGCCTGACATTTACCATGCTTTGCAGTATACAAAGTATTTTCATTGTAAAATGTCCTTGGAAGGAAAACAAATCAAGAAAAAGATAAACTACTAAATGCTGCAATCAAGTGAATAGCAGAAGGAGATGCACTATGGGTTTGTTAATAGTTAAGGAAATTTTCAGTGAAAAAGCAAATGTCAAGAACTGTAGAGCACCTTATAAATATAATCATGATGCATCATTTAAAAGGTACATTAATAGTAAAAACTGTGAAGTGTCCTGACATTAGCCTCCCTGGGTGCTGACTGAACATACAGGACTCCTGGAACAGACAGAAAACTGACTATGCACAACTCCATTCATCAGATTCCCAGCCTTATATGCAGTGGTTTCTCAAGCAAAAGTCCTCACAAGTGACATGAAGAGAGCCAGGGGCCACTGGCACATGCAGAAGTCTGGGTGTAGGGAACTTGGATCTTCTAAAGAAACAGCAAACACGCCTGCTTATTGCTATAGAGCAGACACTACATCTATGCTGCAAAACATCCTTGAAACAAGGCTCTCAATCCTCACACTATACAAAAATGTAAGATAGCCATACAGAATTATTCCCCAACAACACGCTTAACTGAAGCATTGACAAGTAACATCTGCATGGTTACTAGCGTATCATTAACAACTGCTCTATGATAACAAAGCCTGAAGTCGTTAACACTAATTTTGTCAGATAAGAGTCACAGCTCCTATAGAGAGGAAAAAATGATTTTTGTGTGGAACTATATGGCTCAACAAAACAAAAAAATCAAATCAAGTGTGACTTGACTGTTTTTTATTTGTTCGTTTGTTTGTGAGACAGAGTCTCACTATGTATCTCAGCCTGACCTTGAACTCAACATGCAGCCCATGCTGGGCTCAAACTCACTGCAATTCTCCTGCCTCGGCCTCCCAAATGCTAGCATGTACCACCATGCTCACCAAGGACAGTTTCTTATAAAACTGTTTTGGCATGAGGTCCAGCTAACTCCAATAAAATAATGGACAGGAAGCCAATGAAAATCACAGAATGCGGGCAGACCAGTACCCCAAGGAAACGGAGCCAGTTCTGATTGGAGCTGAAGGATGGTGGAGTAAGGGAAGTTGTCTCAATCAGAAAGAAAGAAAGAAAGAAAGAAAGAAAGAAAGAAAGAAAGAAAGAAAGAAAGAAAGAGAGAGAAAAGAAAAGAAAAGAAAAGAAAAGAAAAGAAAAGAAAAGAAAAGAAAAGAAAGAAAAGAAAGAAAAGAAAAAGAAAAGAAAGAAAGAGAAAGAAAGAAAGAAGTGTAAAGATAATAAATGGTCTGGTGATGTTAAATGTTTAGTAAATGATAGTTAACAGTTTTGACAAAGAATTTAGAGGAAAAAAGTAAAGATATATATCAGGAAAACAAAACAAAGTTTTAATAAGCCACAGAAATTTTAATTTCAAGAAAAGAAGTGTAGGCAAAGTTCAGAGTACCTGCTTCCTTATCCAGCAAGCCATTCTTACATTGCCTTGCAATGTGACGTGTTACTTTTTTTTTAATTGGTGCTGAGAGCAAACAGGTGCCTCCTGCATGCCTAGCATGCTGAGCACACAGCACATTCCAGAGTTACACCTTGAATCCTAGACTTCGACTTTTGCTGCAGCAGTATCAAGACCAATCAGGTGCTCTGTATTTTATTCCTGCTTTTCTGGTTATAAAAATAGCTAATCACATTTTAAGGAAGGCATTCTGAATCTTCACTCTGGAATGCTGCCGGCATTTAGACGTGTAGTTCTCATTAGATTTAACTGGTCTGTTTTTCTTTCAAGAGAGAGAAAATACACATTTGATAAGCCTAGGTAAGAGAAGTAAGTTTTAGATTGGTTAGGAATGCCTAGCAGGGAAGGGGAGATGGAAATGTATGTGAAATATTCTGAGCCTCTAGTAGAAATGAATACGCCTACTCTTATAATTATACTATAAAGAGTGCCAATAGGTTACTTGTTTATTTTTATGCATATATCTTTTGGTACTAGGGATTGAACCCAGGTTCTCCTAGGAAGGTCTCTGGCTCTGAGCTACACCCCTAGCCCTAGATAATGCATTTTTTAAATCACAGATGATAACATAAACTAAAACAAAATTTGGTTCAACTCTTAAATATGTGGGGAACCACTCAGACTGCTTCAAAGCTCAGAGGTGTCTAGAGACACTTGAGGACATGGCCTGGCTTGTCCAGCAAAGGTACACTGTGGGATACAGTTATACAACCATGATTTAGCATGGGTAAACAAACATGCACTAGTTACAGCACTATGTAGGAATGTAAACATGAGATAACAACCTGTAGAAGAATTACACAATGAAGATGCAGGCTCTCTGGCTCTCTGCTCTGCTCCATGCTGCTTGCCGTTGTTGCTGATGTTGTGCACACATGCATTCTTTTAACCTTGGACCTCACCTGCGGAAATCTCCCTTGGACCCCCGAGTGGGCTGACAAATGTCATTTGTATTTGGAAATTTTTCTGGCTCTATCTGCCCCCAATTAAATGTTAGGTATCTTCACCAGTTTCCTACACATTAAAAGAAAAAAAATACAAAAACTTTAAGTGGCTATCACTGTAAAGTTGTATATGTTGTAATTAAAACAGTGAAGACTTGGATCCTGCCTCTGCTATTTACCATACAAAACACAAATATTTTTGAAAGAGGGAAAATCGAGCCACACTAACTCATAGGAACAGAACAAAACTTAATCCAAAATCTAAGCATAGCCACATTCAAATTTTGAGTTTCAAAGAACTAAATTTTTTGAATAATTATTACTTGAAAGAAAAGCCTGACTTAAGACTTAGGTTATCATTTTAAAACTGTTTTAGAAAAAACTAAGTTATATAACCCTACTTAAACTTCCTATAAGCTTATATTTCATTTTTATGCTTAGGAAGTACAGAAGGAAGTGAGGGTTTTTCCTAACTTAATGAGAGACATGTTAACTATTAATGAGTTATAGGATCCTAGAGAAAATATTTATTTGCATGTTGACAGGATGAATTAAACCACTTTTTCTTTGTATTACATTTGCTGGAAAATAATTCCACAGAGAATCTGTTTCCAGGTCTCCCAAGTATTACAAATAGGATTCCAGAAGGCATTGTGTTAATGTTGCAACTACTTGATTAATTGGCCAAATCACCAGAGGAAACCAGTTTTCCATCCTAGGTGAAGAACAATTGAAAACATCTGGGGAGAAGGGACTTTAACATTGAAAATAAAAGGTCCATAACAATCTTCTAAAGACAAAATCCAGAAATGTGTGATACAACTTTACTTCATGATCATTATATCTCAGTAGAGTAAAAACACTCATGGAAAAAAAACCTGCAATTGATATACTTTAAGGATAAGCAATATATATTAAATAAGATCTTTTAAGATAAAAATATCTTCTACTAGAAGAAAATTAATAGCTGTTATACTTTTAGACACAGTGCAGTTCATGTAATATAAACTGTGCTCTACTGAACAGAGTTCAACACCAAATTATTTAGGATTCTGTGAGGACTCAGTCAGTCCCTGTGATGTTGATATCGTATGTGAGACGTATACTACAACCAGATTCCCAACATTCTCACCTAAGCTAATCCTGATCAAATGTTGTGTTAACACAGCCCATGAAATTTCCATTTCCCAGAAAAATGACATGTTTCCTGTCTTGAAACATACACTACACGACTCCACACAACCAAAGGCAAGAGACTTCTTTAAAAGAAGAACAGATGGTGCTGATTTATGAAAGCTGTCTCACCACAGAGAACAAGAAGTAGGGACCTTTGTTACACGCAGAATATTATCTCGATGTTAAGCTCCAAAAGGGAAGACTGCTTCTCATAGATTATTAGGAGTTCTGGGCATGGAGGAATCATATAGGGTGCAATTTTGTCATACACTGTCATCTATTTCTTTATTTACTGTCTGCTTCCATTTGGTCCATGTCTGATGGGGGTGGGGTGCTGCTGCTGAACTGTTCAGGTCATTTTCATCCAACCAACCGGCCTGGTTGTGGATGTGCGGATGTGTACTGCTTACCAGAATAACACCCATTGGTTTTCCTTAAGAGTAGCAATGAAACCCAGTGGATTGTTGCAGTGCAGGGATTCTGTTATCTGACCAATCTTGCTTTTCTAAATATAACATTCTAGTCCTTATTGAGGTGAAATTTTAAAAAGTTCCATTTTTGGTGGGAGACAAATAATACACGTGTAAGTAAATGCTACCTTACTCAGATGTATATTAAAAGACCATATATAACTATTTTCACTCAAAAAGATCAATCTCTTTAATGTAAAAGTGTTTGCAAGATTAAAATTTGTTTACTAAGGTTGAAATCGAAAAGAATTTTAAATCGACTTTTATTTAAATCACTAGCGAATATTTTCTTGCTAGTAAGAAGTACAAACCACTTTTTAATTTTTTTGAGACAATGTCTTGCTGTGTAGTCAGGCTGGCCTTGAACTTGTGGCAATTCTTCCTCCCTCAGCCTCCTGAATGCCAGAATTACAGCTGTTGGCCTGCTCAGGGAGCCCAACGGAGATTTTCGAGGGTGAGACCCGAAGGCTAAAGAACGCACACGTGCAAGACATCAGCAACAACAGCAGGCAGCATGGAGCAGAGCAGAGCGCAAGAGTGCAAGAGAGCCAGAGCCAGAGCCGCCTGTGTCTTTATTGTGTGATTCTTCTACAGGCTGTTGTCCCATGTTTACATTCTTACACAGTGCCGTAAGCAGCACGTGCATCTTCGCCTGTGCTAAGTCATGGTTACATAACTGTATCCCACTGTGCGCCTGCACTGGATAAGACGGGCCACGTCCTCGGGTGTCTCTAGACGCCCCTGAGCTTTGAAGCAGTGTGAGTGGTTCCCCACAACTGTAATGTGCCACCACACCCAGCTCAAACTGTCTTTGAAATAGGAAAAAAAAAAAGTTGAAATACATGGTTCAATCCCCAACACACACACAAACATACACACATACATATATAAAACAAAAAACAAAACTGTACTAGGTACCATTTGCTTCTTCATCTTTAATAAAACCTCAATTTAATCCTGAATAAATTCCTCAGAAGTATTTCAACAGGGGGATCTTCGAATAGGCTCCATGGGTATAAGATCTTTTTTTAAACATGACTGAGCCACATGACAAGCTCTGAATGACTTGAGCACGCTTTAGTTTGATAAATAAGTTGGCATTAATATACAAAATACTTATTAACAATATTTACTTAATATGTTATACAAAACTGAGTCAGGAGATGCTGTGCCCATATAACTGGCAGTGCCACAGGAGACAGCTGACTTGGTGAATCCACCATGCCTGGTCATCCCAGCCCGGCCCAGCTCCTCAATCTAACTAACGGAGACAGCTTCACCCCAAAAGCGTGTTATGAGGGGCACAGAGCCATCACTACATGGAAAGCACCTAACATGGGAAAATAAAACATGTAAGGGAACGAGAAAGAACCCATTTTACTAACCATCTGCATAGAATGCACCAAAACCACACATACACTCTTCCAGTCAGTTAATTCTCACAAAAGGTAGGAATTCTCATTAGGAGAAAATCCGGCCTAGACAAGAGTTCCTATTTCCCTGCAATGGCAAAGCGGAGATTTTGTAAACTACATTAAATATTTTAGTTTCACTGTGTTTTTTTTCCACTTTATTTGACTCATGAAAGAGAGACCTAGAATTACTAAGTAGCGAATCTGCTCCAAGCCAACAAGCTAGCGTCAGGATGCGGATCTGTGAAAAAGTGTAATAAAATGTTGGCTGTCAATAAATACTATGTGTGCTTTCATGTAAGTGGCAATTTCTGTTAAATTTTTTTGAGAATTTTTAAGGGACAGATGTAAATCATAAACATCAAGAGTAATATCTAGAGAAAGGTCACCCACAGTTCTACCTGGGTGGCAGGATTACAAATGATTTTTACTGCATATTTACAGTTTGAAGTATTTTTATAATGTGTATAAAATCATTTAGAAATAAATGTGTTTCATTGATTTTTAAAAAGCCTATGATACTTTAATTACTATCAATATACACACATCTATCATAATCTCTCTGAAAAATAATTCTGGTGAGAATCCAGGGCCTGGGGAGGACGTGGCACGGCGGAGCAGCTCACAGATGGGACTGCTGGCATGTCACATTTAACTGTTCCTAGAAATCAAGCAGAGCTTTTAAATCCAGCCATGTTTCAGTTTAGTATTCTGCCCTGGATCCTGCAGGGACCCCCGCCCTGTCCCATCCCGGCCCGACCCCACCAGGTGCAGCTTGAGCTCTAGGGCGCAGGACAAGAACCGGATGACCGCCATGGCTGCACGGCCTCGTATTCTGAGTGGGAGAAAAGTTTGGGAAGAACAAAAGAGAGGCAGACTATTAAGACGCCTTATCAAATAAGTTCAAGAGCAGAAGACGTTTCAGTTAAATTCTCACCAAAGATAGGAATTATTTTTGTGAGGATCAAAGAATGGAGGTGACCAGAAGGAGTCACCAGGAAACAAGTTCACCCTTGGGTCCCGAGGTCCACAGAAGCCTAACAGCTTTCAGGAAGAACCAAGATACACACCTGCACACACTCGGCCTTGCTGATGAGTATGCGTGTTGTCATGACCTATTAGAAAGGGTTC
>RJWT010030187.1:0-14716 GCA_004365215.1 Cuniculus paca | reverse complement strand
TATTCATCTCTTGATGACTTTAGTTGTCAGATTTTGAAGATTTAAGTTAACAAACTTGCATTCAGAATTCCAATGATCTTCTAACCTAATTTTTTAGAAATTGGACTTGACAAACTAAACTACTGAGATGTAGTTACATGTTATTTAATTCTAATTATTTTTTGGTTTTAACTTTCTCACACAAAACCCTGAACCACTTATGTAATCTTCAGCAGTGAGTCTACAAGAAGTCTGTAACAGATGTCTAAAGCAAGAAAGAAATGGTAACTTTCTTCTTTTAATCACACAGAGCAGAAAATGAAGACATAATTCAGTAAAAATTTTGCTTCAATTTTTCTAATAGCCATCTCATTGTCACAGCTTCAGACAATAGTGCTGATATTTTTTGTGAACTTACTCTCTTGCTATGTGCCAAATACTGTTCTAAGTTCCTTCCACTAATTATCTTGTTTACTCAAAATCCAAGTCCTTTCAAACAGGCATTGTTATTTTCGCTCTCTATCCACAACTGTGAGTGGAGAATGAGAGTCTCAAAAGCTGTATTCTTTTAAAGTGGTAAGGTCAAGATTTTACCATAGGTGGCTGAACTCCTAAGTTGTCAGTATTTACTACTGGATGGAGAAAAGGAGGGGACTGAACAAATGGCAGATTGGAATATCAGCCATTAAACCTCACTTCTACTGACTAAGCTCATATTGCCGGGTGTATGTTTATGGGCAGTTATCATTCTGCATACTCAGAGACTCCAAATAAATGTATAATTAATGATAGTTCCTCTTTTGTCCAGGACTCTAAAACTTTTAGATTCTCTTTTAAATAAGTGAGGATCCCCCTAAATCATCATAACAAAATGTTATGTAAATGGCCTTGTAGTAAATCTTTCAGGATTTGCAAACCATATAATCTGCTGAGAATTGCTCATCTCCCAAGTTACTGAGTAAACTTGGCAATAAGACAATATAGAAAATCAGGGCCTCATTAGAGGGAAGACAATGAAATATGAGTGCCTAAGGCACAGCATTTAAGCTCTCACTTTTAGAACCATTTCAGTCTCAGACTTTTAAATTTTGTGCCTTGGGGCTTTTAATTGTTAAACATAATTGTCAAATAGATTGGCTTAGGAGCCTCCCAGAGGATTAAGAAAGTATGTTTATGGCTATGCATGGGTGAGTCATGGAAGTGTAACCGTCAATGTATGTGGTCCCTAGTTCTTTCCTTTATAGTACTATTGCTCTGCTCTGTGGCCTAGCTGACATGAAATAAGTAGCTGTGTTATGACATGCCATTCTGCCAGGTTTTCTCTTGGATCCAGTCAAACATGGACTGAATCCTCTGAAATCGTAAGTCAAATATTTCATTCCCTCCTATAATTGTGGATGGTGTGTATTGTGTCCTGGAGGGAGAAAACTAACATAGAAAATGGGTAGAAGTTACTAGGTTGTTATTGTGACTATATGTGATCATATTGTTCAGAAAGTTTTGTGGGAGGAGTTTGTAAAAACATGAAGAAATTAATGGGGAAACCCTAGAATATTGTAAGCAGAGCTTGATCAATTATTCTTGTCAAAGCTAAGAAGACTAGAACACTGATAGGAATGTGCACAGCAAAGGTCATATTCACAAAGTTTCAGATGAGAATGAGAACTTTATTAAGAACTGCACTAGACACCATGCATGTTATACTCTGAGAAGAAATCTGCTTCCATATTTTTATGTATTGACACTTTGTGGGAGGTTAAGTTTAAGAGCTATAGAATAATGGATCTAGGGAAAAAAAAAACTTTCGAGGCAGTCCAACATCCATGCTATGGCATGGTTACAGTGGCTGTACCCATCTGACCGGATTTATTTTGGAAATTTGGGGCAAAAAATAAAGCAAAACTATTAGAAAAAACTTAAATTTTGGCCCCAAAGCAACCATGTGTACAGTTAGAGTCAAAGGAAGTATGGTAGCTAAAGAGAGTAGCACCATAAAAATAAACCAAGTACTTGGTACAGGGAAGAGAAGAAAGAGGCTAATGTCATTTTGAGAATTTTTGAAGATATTTTCTACTTAAAATTAAATATGTAACTTAAAACTAAACTTACTCATTGCATGTATGTTTTAATTTTTTTTAATAAACAAAAGGTAAAGCTTGGATTTCTTGGGGTTCTCTCATCTATAACTGTAGCTAGACTGAATATGTGATAACTAGACCTTGTGACAAATTCCTCTGACTCGCATTAGCTGTGTATTAAGTATAATAGGCTGACTTTGGGTAACTCACTCTATATCATTGTCAAAAAACAGGAAAAGGGACAATGAGGAAGTCTACCTGCCAATAAATTAAAACGAAAATGAAAAATCTTAGAAACAACCTGTCTTAGTTACTTTTCTCATTGTTGAGACAAAACATCCAACACCCAAAGTTAAAGTAGAAAAAGTTTATTTGGCTTACAGTTTGTAGAAGTTTCAGTCCATAGTTAGCTGTCTCCAACACTAGATGGCATGAAAAAGGGAATCACAGAGGAGAAGGCTTCCATGGCATGGCAGGCAGAAGACAGGGATCAGCAAGCAGCAAAACAGAAGCTAATCTCTGACTTTTATCCTATCTACGCTTTCTGTCTTTTGGGTGGTGCCACCCACACCCAGAGTGGGCCTTTGTATTATCTATACCTAGTACTGCACTCATATGACTTTTTATCTAGATGCCCCCTAAAGTCTCATGCAGTCACAGGTGAGGTTTACTGAGGTGGCTGGATCTAGGATATGTGATCCTTCAATCAAGGATGCAATGCTAGCATTAAGTGTCTGAGTGCTACTTGCCCTAAGTGTCCATAGCCTAGGTAAAATATCACGGAAAGATAGAGGCTTGTCCTTTGTTGCTTGTTGCTTGCTACTTGCTACCTGCGTCCTGCTGGGACTTGTTTATTCTCTAGGATGCTCCTCTACTGTGGCAACCAACCTTGGAGCCAGCAACTATGAGCTGAAACCTCTACACACTGTGAGCCAAATAAACTTCTTATACTTTAACTTTGGGTGTTGAGTATTTGTCTCAGTAATGAGAAAAGTAACTAAAATTTATGCTAAACCAGTAAGTGGTCTAATTTAGTAATCACACACCCTTAATCACAGCATCACACATAAGCCACCTGCAAAAAGTCCTACCTATGACTACATGAGTCTTCGGGGTGGGGGACATCTAGATACAAGTCATAACACAACCTTAAGAGAAAAAGAAGAATTTGGATTTTTGGTGCCTCCTAAAAATGTTTTTCTTTTCTTTTTCTTTTTGAGCTGACACCCTCACCTTCAGAAAACATATCCCTTCTTATTCAAATTACATTTCAGATTGTCTAACATTGTAGCAGTGGATAAAGTTTATGCCACTTCTGGAATGACTGAGAGGGGAACAGAAAGTTGTTTATATACTTTGCTTTCTTCTTTTTTATTTAGAATTGCTTGTGCATTATGAGGACACTTTAGTGTCCCTCTAAAGAATCAAATGACTTATTAAATCAAACAGAACATCTTAGTTGCATAGCTAAGGGATTCTGGAAACTTTATTGTAAGTTTTATTCCCATGCTATCTAACAAACTTAAGATAACTGATCCCTTTTACAGGTCTCCTTTCTGCCCTCCTGTCTTCCTACTCACTTAACCTGTATGAATGTACAGTGTTGATAAACCCAAACTGGGTCAAATCCCATAGGAACTCAAGTTCAGAACCTTTCACTTTTTTCTTTTATATCATCATTCTTTTATATCATCTTGTTTTATGATGAGGATAAGGAAAATTTTAAATCTGTCCACTCTTTGGTGGAAAGATAAGCACAATATGATTTTTGGTTTTATTTTCTCTTCTATTTTATGTATAAGAAATATCAGTATAAACAGAATACATAGCAGACTTTCCCACAAAATGTGACCAATTTAAAAAATTTATAATACAGTTAAAATACAATCAGAAGACTTTTTATGTACAAAATTAAAACAAATTCTAGGGGATTCTGGGAAAATGATTCACTAAGAAGCACTCAGGAATTTATCTCCTTATCTAGACAATAGTAGCTCTGGCAGAAACATTTTGATTTAACCATTTTGAAACTCTGAAATCTATGTAGGTCTTAAAATCTTCAAAGTAACTTAAATTAGAATTAATTTTAATCAATTTCAACTCTTAGTTTAGGAGTAGCTCCCTCATCCCAGCTTTGGGGCATGAAGATTTTATGAATTACAGGAGAAGCCTTTGCATAGTTAAGACAACAAAAATGCACAAACATCACCTCCTCTAAACATCAGAAATTGATGCTCTGATCAATGATTGTGGCCTATTTTCATAAAGGTGTAACAAAGCTGCCAGCAGTCATATTTAGTCTCTCTCCTTGTTGAAGTGACTCCTAGAACATATAAGGGCAAGTGATTCTTTCCCATGTTCCGATTTTTCACATTTTGAAAGAGAGACAAGGAAGATTAACTTGTTCAAAATCAATTTCATATACAGAGAAAAATGTAAGTGATTGGATATACCCAAGGGAAGAACCAGGTTCATAAAGACTGAGAAGACATTAAGTTTACAGTTCAGAAACATAGTTGTCCCCTAGACAGAACATATCAATATAGTAAAAATAATAAAATCATTAACTGAAGGCCATATCCAAAACAACAACAATAAAAGCAACAACAACAACAAAATATGAGCCAAAGAAATATCAAAATAAGATCATCTCTGGAAAATATCAGATGGCTGATCTACCTGTCAAAGAGTATAAAAAAATTTTATTTTTATTAAAAATGCTCGAAGAAGTAAAGGAAGATGTAGAATCATGAAAAAATGAATGAAAAATAGAAATATCAAAAGAGAGATAGACCCCCCCAAAAGCAAAAATATATTCTAGAGATAAAAATTTCAATAACTAAAATGAAAAATGTATTGGAGGGATTCAAAGCCACATTACAGCTGGCAAGAATTAATCAGTGAAATGAAGAAAAGAAAGAAGAAATTGTTGAGTATGAACAATTAAAAAAAAAAGACTGAAGAAAGCTAAGCAGAGCCTAAGGGAACTTGGGACATCATCATGTAGCCCAAGATATCCCTGGCTGTACTCCTAGATAGAAAAGAGAAAGAAGAGAAAATAGTTTAAGAAATAATGGCTTAAAGCTTGCCAAATCTGATAAAAAATGTGAACATCAATATCCAAGAAACTCAATAAACTCCAAGTAACATGAACATAAAGACATTCAGGATGAGACACATTATAATGAAAGTTTCAGAAACAAAGACAAAAAGAAAATCTGAGACTTGGTATGAGAATGAACATATGACAAGGGATCCCTCAGTAAGATTATCAGCAAATTTCTTATCAGACACTTTGAAAGCCAAAGTCAGTGACTTCCAGAGCATTTATGGTCAAGTGATCCTCTCCGTAACATATATAAACAGCTAAAGGAAAACAATAGTCAACCAAGAATCCTATATTTGGAAAAAACTGTTATTCAAAAGTGAGAGAGAAATCAAGTCACTCTCAGATAAACAAAAGCTGAGGTATTATGTCACTATTAGACCTGTGCTAGAGAAAATAATTAACACGGTTCTAGAAGAATGAAGGAAAGGGCTCTAGAGAAACTCTGGATGCTGTATAAAATCTAAACAAAGTTTCAGTTACAATCAGAAAAAGAAACTTACTTGAGTTTTTTTGTGGTTCTCATTTTTCTGAGTTCCTAATCAACTTATGAACAGTTGCAAAATGACATGCCAGAACAAAGCTGCTAAATGACAGATCAGAACTTTTTCCATACTCGTCTTCATAAAGCACTTCATAAACAAATGTCAGCTGATACTTCTAAGAGGTAAATGAACACAGGAATGATTTTGTATCTGTTTTTTGAAAAGTATAATCCTAGCCCTATGATAGTCCATTATTCCTCCAACTCAGGGACAAATGATCATGTCCTCACAAACCGTACCTCTCTAGTGTTCCACACCTTCAGGCAAGAAAAAAGCCAGCTGTTACACATGAGGCACAAAAAGTCCCGATGGGAAAATCTAATGAAGGGCAACAGATGAGGCCGATCTTCCCCAAAGTCTGACTCCAAGATAAGGATTTGACTGCGAGTAGTTTATACAGAAAGCAATTTCAATATAAAGAATAGATAGTCAAGTAAGGAAAAGGAGGAAACCATTGCAGTTTTGGAATGTGGGAACTGGAGATTCAGTCCTGCAGGGTATACCTAGGTGACTGTAGACAACATGCTTCCCAGGTATTATATGTGAGGGTGAATATGTGGGTATATATCTTCTAATCTTTCCCACAACAGTTTAGGGCTGATCTCAAGGGAGACAACTCTTTGATAAGCCTGCCCATTGACCAAATATGCTCCAAGTAAGGAATTCCCCTATGTAGACTGACCAGAGGCTTTCAAAGAAAGACAGTAGCTGGAAAGCGAATGCTAAATTCAGAGAAAGTAAATTTAGGGCACCAACGGTGTCTACCTTCTAGGTGACTTCTTTCAATTAGTATTGGTCTGAAGATTAGGCAAGTGAGGAGAAAAAGATTAGAAAAGAGAAAATAAAGAAGACAAGCAGAAAGACAGAGAATATTTGAAAAATACTGATAACCATTTCGTATCTATCCATCTCTCTTCACTTAAGTAGAACACTCTTTTCTTTGCCATTGATGTATTTATTTCTTCGTACATAACAATTAGGACACTACCATTCTTTGTATCATGAGGAGTGCATGTAGCTACATAAGCTTATACATAAAAAGCATTTACAACAGTGTTTGCCTCATAACAAGTGCTCAGTAAATGATTCAGATCTGCCTCATCTATATAACTGAACTGTATTAACAACTCTATCCTCACCCAGGATATAAAGGAATTAGCTCTAACGTAACAGATGCAAGAATCCTGGGAGAATCCTGCCTTTCTATTGTGAATAGATCTCAAACAGCTGGCAGCTACACAACCTGAGAGCCTACTAACTCGTGGGTCTACATGCCAATGAAACAAACAACAGATATCTAGAAGTGTCTGTGAAGACTAGAGGAAAAAAAAAGGAGTAGAGTCATTGGATATTTGTAAATTAGTCCATGTTTGTCAGGATTTGAGTTCTCAGGTTTGGTCCATGCCAGAATTTTTCCTTCTCTTTCTGTTTTTTGTACATTTTTATTAGTACGTGTTTGTTGTACATATTGCTTACACTCTTTGTGGGAAGTGGTATATGTACATAATACATCTTAATTCCTTTTTGGCTATCCCTTTTCCCTTCCCTCTCTTCTCCTTCCATCCTACACTTTTACCAGAAGTAAATGTAAGGCTTCAATGAATCAAACAAATTTGGATGAATGCAATATGCAAGAGAATATATAAAGAAATAAACAGTGGCAGAACCGTGAATTAGAAAATCATATTCCTTTTTTTACTGGTGTGTATGATCAATGAAGTCAATGATTTCATTTTTTATTTAATGGAAAATTTAAACTCTTGTCTACCTAAGGTAGTTTTACTAACTCATTTTGTGCATATTGGACATCTATTTTGAAGAGATCTAGGTGTGGTAGTGCATACCTGCCATCCCAGGTACTTGAGACAGTGATACAGAAAGATCAAAATTTGACACCACCATAGAATCAAAAATAAAAAGCACTTAGGCTGTGAATGTAGCCAGTGCTAAAGCATTTACCTAGCATGTGGAAACAAAGCTTATTACTTCATCCACACTCACGAACACACAGGATTTCATTTATACTTCTCACATACACCTTTGTTTGATTGCTAAGAAGTACTCTGGCTTCTATGTGTATCTGTCTTCTTCAAGTTGCCTTTGAGATCTCATATTTCTAAAATTAAACTTGATTTTTCAATATTAAGTCAAAAATGAACTTTTAAATAAAGTCAAATAAAACAAATGTTCACAATATGTCACATGATCCTTATACTTGATAAAATCTTATCCTGGACTAAATCAGATACTCTGACATGAGTTTAAATAGTCTTCAGTATAACATTTATGTGTAAGTAACAAATGGCATAAGTTGCATAGAAAAAAATGAAATCAACATAGGTCTGTGTGGTGATTAGTCTTGATTCACAGATTATGAGAAACCTATGAGATTTTGTCAACTATGTATCTGACTGTGTTTGGATGGGTCCCTGGCCCCTTTCTTCTTCCAACTTCTGCTTTTTGGTGCCATAGGTGAACAGCAACGAAATATATGAAAAAGCAGTTCAACATCACTGGTCATTCATGACATGCAAATTAAAACAGCACTGAGATTCCGTCTCACCCCAGAAAGAATGGCTACCATCAAGAAATCAACCAACAATAAATGCTGGTGGGGCTGTGAGGAAAAAGGAACCCTCCTCCACTATTGGCATATAGACAGGTGCAACCATTGTGGAAATCAGTGTGAAGATTCCTCAAAAAACTAGGTTTAGAGGTCCTTTTGACCCAAATATTCCCCTTCTGGTTATCTATCTAGAAGAATTAAAAGTATTGTACCACAGCAATATATATACACTCATGTTTATATCAGCACAATTTGTAATAGCTAAATCCTGGAAACAAATCAAAGGCCCATCAACTGACTAATGGATTAAAAAAAGATGTGGTATTTTTTTACAATGGAGTACCACTCAGCTATGAAGAGGGATAAAATTGACCTTTTTTAGGAAAATGGATGCAAATGGAGACCATACTCATAAGTGAAGTAAGTCAGTTTCGCCCACGTGAATGTATTGTGTCCCTAGTACAAGAAGTGGAAAGAAGTAAATAAGATCCAAGGTGTACAATAGATATTGTGAAATGGGAAGAAGTTGTCCAAAAGAAAAGAGAAACTTGGATGGGGGAAAGGATAAAAAAAATGGAAAAGGAAAAAAAATGTGTATATAACAACTATGCTATTAATTTCTGTTAGTTCATGGAAAAGAAACATTTGTACTTATGTTGTTTGATCAAATTTACTTTTACAAATACAAGATAGTGGAGATATATATATATCTTCCCTGAAGTGTTTTCTTGTCATTATCACCAAATGCTAACTGGTGATTCTTACTCGGATGTCCTTGTTACCATCTCAAACATAGAATATTTAATTATCATTTCCTTCCATTCTGAGTTTTCTATTGTTGAATATAATGATCAGTGAAGTCAAAATCCTGTTTTGTAAGTTCTGTTTCACTAACTTTACCCTTATGCCTAATAAAACTCTATCAAGAGCTGTTCTTCATTTTAAGCATACTGAAGCAAATTAAGTACATATAAGTTAAGCACATTCATCAATAAAAATAAATATAAAAATCTGCCATTACAATCTAGTAAATAAAAACTGCTCTTTGTTGATATATCCACCTGATTAATCTTTCATACTTACTTGAATCCATCACTTTATTCTAGTCACATGTACTTCACTGTAACTCAGAGCAATACACTGAAGACATCACATAAAGGTGAAGCTACACATTGTACCTCAACTGATATGTTCATTTCATCACAAAATAAAGGAAGGAAAACAAGGTACAATAAAGCAACTAAACAAAAAAAGAAGAAACCAGAGTGACTAAGCAGAAAATTAAATTACTTTTGCTTCTATAAAAGTGGTCAACAACTTAGCTTTCCTGAATCTAACTCTAAATTCTATTATATTTTGTCTTTTTACTACATTTTGAGCTCCACAACTAACTGTACTGTTGTTTTCTTTTGGATATTCATGTGTAATGTTCACTCTGCCTGGAAATCTCTGGCTATGCTTCTGCTCACAACCATCAATTTCACTAACACATACACACCTTTCAATTGTGAAGGTACAGGTGGTTCTACATTTTCCTGGAAACAATCCGATGCAATTTACTACCACTGAATGTCTTATTGCACTGCCTTTACAATTTTTTCTTGTGTATACTCTTAACTAATTGATGATGCCAATTATTCTTTTTAATCTTACCACTAAATTACATAGATGAGCTAAATACATGCCTCGAAACATATTTTGGGTAGTGACTATCCAGTGAGGAGCCCTACCAGCTAATTTTCTACTAAAGAGTTTAACTTGCTTAGTACTTCTCTATGTACACTTCAAGTTCTACATCTACTGCAAAATTATTTTATTATTTAAATATTCCTTTTACTTCTTTATGTAACAGCAATTATTTCTATATTTGAAAAGAGAGGCATACTAATTCTGCCTGAAATCTACTTCTTATCAGAATAGTTAGTGATCTACACACTATTCCTTGAGGAGATTTCAGTATTAAAGTATATTTGTGTTGTATTTTCAGGTGAATATTGTCATGTCTTTTTCTATGTCATTTTTATTTTATGAAAAAATGTAATTTCATAGCAAAATAATGAGAAATTCTATAGTTAATACTTACAAATTTCAAACTCTGAGACCAAAAATTATACAGAAATCAGCTTGCTTTTGTTGTATATTTTTGGTTTTATAGAGACATTATGTTAATGCATTTCATTTAGCAACAGAACACCATAAAATTCTCAATTTTTGGAACACTAATTGATTATAAAAAATTATTGTATGCCATTATTTACATCTATATTAGGATAACTTTATGACTCCTCTTACTTTTAACAACTTGATACTTGGAACAAATTCATAAAATTTTTATAAATTAGTTAAGGATAGGATGATCATGACTTACTTTAGGAATTCAATTTCTAGGTTGGGTTCTAGAAAGAGGAAATAAGACAGAGAAAAGTAATCTTTCTGAATGGAGGAGGAAGAAATTAGAATTCAAGGAAGCTGAGGTACTGGAAATTTGCAGAAGAAATTTGCAGAGAAGAGAATTATACAGAGTGTTAGAAGTACACAGATGTCAGTCTTTTACAATCTTTCTCCACATTCATGACATAAGTAACTGTTGCTTGAACACAATGACGTCAACTGGAACTATAAGATGAAGATCTGTGCTATTCATCAAGGTGAGTTGGCATACAACTACTTGTATAAATGTTCCCATAGAAAATGAAAAATACATAAGATTCTTTAATTTTTACAGCAAATTTAAATTGGAACTATAAATGCCAGAGCAGGCCTGTGCTCCTGTGTAGGATTATGGACCTCAAAAGAGTCACCAATGAAAACAGGCTTAATAAATAAGAGAAGGAGAACAAAGAAAGAAAAGAGGAAAAAGAGAAGCAGAATGAAAAGAGAAAGAGGAGAAAAGAAAAAGAAGAAAATGGAGGAGGAAAAGTCTACTACTAGGATGTCATAATAAAGGTAGAGCTTTTACAATTATTTAAATATGATTGCTTCTTTCAAATCAGTGTATGGTATTACTCTGGGAATCTTCTATTCACAGTTAAACAGATTTTTAAAAAAACTAATGACATTGAATAGTCTTGTATTATATTGAATTAAAATCTTATTTTTACAAAAGAGAATGTCAAGTACTATACAGTGAAGTTATTGCATATGAATAGCAGTGAAAGGAAATGAAAAAATTTACTGTATAATACAAGTTGCCTTTAAATATGAAAAGGGAAATGAATTAAAAGTATACTAAAGGCCACCAAGGGATATACCTCGCAATAAAGTGGAGCACTAAGAGGAAGCCTATTCTAATTTGACAAAATAATAAGTTTTCAATACAAAAGCTGTTTAAATAATATGTACTGCCGTGGAATGTAATGAAATTTTAGGCAATAATATATCCATTCACTCCTTTATGAAATAATGTTTTTGGAGTGTCAACTGATAACCAAGCATGATGGGAAAATAACAGTTTTAATCTTCAGAAATGTATAGTTTAGAAGTTTATATGACTATAAAAGATATCTCCAAATTAAAATTAAACAGTATTTATATATGCAGAATTGCATATACAGTTCCTTTACAGCATGATGGCCTGATAATTTCCAGGTTATATCAATGGCATGTTCAGTTTGTAAAGAAATAATATCTAAATGTTTTTGATGCCTTCAATAAATCTCAAACATTCATGAAATCATTCTTGATATGAATACTGTACATTAATATATGCTCATCATATAATCATGTTTTAGGGTCAGAGAAATCTTTGCAACTTCAGAGATACAATTTTAAAAGAAAATATACACAATGAATATTTACAGAATTTATTATATTAACCCTATAGTTAGTATAATAATAGTCCCACATGTTCAAGGTTACTATGTATTTATTTCATGAAAGGAAATATAGTTATGTATGTGTATGAACATCTGTGTGTGAATGACCCTTACAAGTTGAAGAAAATAATAATGTGTAATATGTTTAAATTTTACTATCAGAATTGAATTTAAGGGTCATGAGTTAGATACTATACATTTTGTTCGTTATTTTTTTCTTACTGCCTGAAATAGATACTGGACTTTTCCAAATGGCAATAAATATTTGTTGAATGAGCAGCTTGATTATGTAAAGAAGACTCATGCCTTAATTTACATGAATTTGATCCAGGATAAAAATTCCCATGTTCTTACCAAAGTAGAATTAATGTGCAAATGATGTTCCATGTTCAGTTTAACTTTCTGTTACATTTGGGAAATCAGTGAAAGGCAAAGTTTTCCACAATATATTCATATGCATCCCATAAAATACTACCAGTTTTAGGTGCTAACTCGAATTATTTCTGTACCCATAGGACTCATTCAATTTATTTTTTTAAATATTTGAATAGGTTGTTATCCACCCCTGACTTGAATTTTCCTTACAAAGGCTGAAGTAAATGTGAAAAGAATGGATGAATTGAGTACTGCAGGTCAAAAGAGGGAATGTGACTGAATTACAAAATAATAAGTATGTGTAGAGTTCTGTGTTGTACAATAACCTAGTTACATTGAAGAAATAAACTGCTGATTCATTGGTGATTTTCAAACTTAATTGTTATTTCTTTGATGAGTTCCTAAGCTACACACATTTTATTTTGTGTTGATCTACTAACCTATATATAGCTATGAATTATAAGCATTACACCATATAATTATAGATTCTGTGGCATGTATTTTCAGCCTAAATGTATATGGATTGAATATGTTTTTCTTGTTTTTATTATCAGATCAAAATACTGATAAGAAGAATGTAGTCCGAAGAAATTTCCATGAGCTGTCTTAAGAGAAATGTTCAGAAATAGATGGGGAAATCGAAGAAAAATATAAAAACCTTGGCAACATTTTTCTTTATTATTTCATTTTAGATATGTACACTAAGAAACTCATGGAAAATATATTTGAATGTTAAAACATTTTTCTTTTTATTTTTATGTCTCTGATTTCATATAGGAGAGAATGAAATAGGACATTTTAAATTAAGTTTTCAAAGGCTTTACAAATAATAAACTATTCATTCAGAGAAAGAAAGAAGTCTAACCTCTCATTGTGGCTAGAATTCCAAGAGCCACCAAATGTAACAAAGGGGGCTTTGGTTGCATAATGGTGAGCAGCATCTCCTGCAAACACTTGTAAGAGTTAAGTGTGATGAAATTTCTGCATGTGAGCATAACCCCTGTTGCCTCTGACCAAGAAACGTATTTTATAGTCAAAGAAGTGACACAGTGTGCTCATGCTCATGGAATTCACTGGTCTTACCATGTTCCTTGCCATCCAGGAGCAGCTGCACTCATAGAAATGGTCTTTTGAAGACACAGTTATAATGACAGTTAGGTGGCAATAGCTTGCAGACCTGGGGTAAGGTACATCAAAAGACTGTATATGGTTTGAATCAGCATCCACTGTATGGTACTATGTCTCCTATAGCCGGGAATCATGGGTCAAAGAATCAAGGGGTGAAAATAGAAATGGAACCACTCACCATTACTCCTAATGATCCACTAGCAAACTTTTTGCTTCCTGTTTCCATGACCTTATGTTCTGCTGGCTTAGAAGTCTCAGTTGCAGAGGATGGAAGGTTTATACCAGAAAGCACAACAATAATACTATTGAACTGGGAGCTAAGACTTTCCCATGGTCATTTTGGTGCCCTTGGGCCTCTTATGAAACAAGCTAAAAAGGAAGTCATAGTGTCAGGGGAAACTGACCATCATGGTGACTACCAGAGGAAAATTGGACTATTACTCCACAATGGAGGAAAGGAAGAATACACATGGAGTGCAGGAGATCCCTTAGGGCACCTCTTAGTATTATCATACCCTGTTATTAAACTCAGTAGGAAACTACAATAAACCAATATAGGCAGAATGACAAATGGCCCAGAGCCTTTAAGAATGAAGGTATAGATCACTTCACCAGGGAAAGAACCAAGATCTACTGAGGTGCTTGCTGAAGACCAAGGGAATACAAAGTGGGTAATGGAAGAAAGTAGTCCTAAAAACCAGTTACAATCCTGATAAGCTACAGATAACAGAATAGTAATCATAATATTTCTCCCTTAGTATGGTTCTAATGAAATATAGGGCCAATAGACTTAATACTGGTTCTTAAAGTTCATTAAACATATGTTATAATAGTCAAGTTATGAAATAACTTGGGTAATCATCAACCAAAGAAACTTACCTTACATTCTGGTGAGAGAATTAGTGTGTTTCCATTTGTATGCAGTAAAGTTATAACATGTTAGGTATAATTACAAGCATGTCTTTGTATCTGGAGACTGGTTTAAATAAATATGTCTGGCTGACAAGTTAGAAATTGGTGGATTGTAATAGTTGATGATTGTATCAACTTAAGATGTTTAGAATCTTAGCTAATTCAGCTCAGGAATTATACACCCTAGGGTGTATAGGACCTCTCCCAGGGTG
>RJWT010030186.1:0-14731 GCA_004365215.1 Cuniculus paca | reverse complement strand
AAGAAAGCAAGAGACACTAGGGTAACCATTGTTAATTTCCTGTTGTTATGTTTTGAAAACCTATATAGCTTGCAGTGTTCTGCTTTGAAATGCTATATTATGTTTGACTCTATTCTGTTTTCTTTTGCTTTTTTCATTCTGTTTTGTTTTGTTTTGTCCTATTTTCTTTAAAATAAAAAAGGAAAACTTTAAATAAATGAATAATAACATGGACTCTTTACTTGTAGGGTTCAAAAAACTTGTACAAGTGTCTCATTTGATTGATTAGGCATCATCCTGTTTAGAGTTGATGAGGTTAGGTGACTTTCCCAGAGTTAAGAAATGGATTTTAAAGCTGGGTGTGGTGGCTCACGCTTATAATCCCAGCACTCAGGAGGCTGAGGTAGGAGGGAGGATTGCTATGAGTTTGAGGCCAGCCTGGGCTACAAAGTGAGTTCAAGGCCAGCCTGAACTGCATAGTGAAACCTTGTCTCAAAAAGACAAAAAAAAAAAAAAAAAAGAAAAAGAAAAAGAAAAAGAAAAGAATTTCTTAATTAAGGAATTTACCTGCTCCCATAACCATATGTCATTCTATTACAAATGAAAAAAACAGAAGGCTTTCTTGAATGTACTGAAGTTCTACTTTGTACCAAAACTTCTAAAGAAATAAAATTAAATACTAACAAAAAGTAGTTGAATTTTGAACTGAAATAAAAACACATTTAATACAAAGTGAGATCAATGACCTAGAGATTGTAACCCTACAGACTAACTCTCTCCTTCCAGTTTATAATCATATGTGAAAAGATATTTAGGGCAATGACAGAGGAATGCTTTCATATGGCTTCAGGTAGGTGAAGAGTGGGGCATGTACTCTTTTCTGAAATGACCAAGGCTAGTAGGGTAAGGTTCAAATATTCTTGGATGAAGAATTTAAAGTAATTAAAGAAAGAATAGAGATGTGAAAGACTTCCTTTTAGTACAAGAGATGGTACAGAAGGCTATGGGAATAGAAGCCAGGAAATCTATTAAAATGGACATCAAGTAAATGGAACAGGCAGTCAGAAAATATTTAGAAAGAAGTGAATAATGCAGGGAGAGATACATAGAGAACACTGGCCTAGCATGCATGAGGCCCTGAGTTTGATCCCCAGCATGCAAAAAGAAACAGTGTAAATAAAACTATTACAGCAACATTTAAATATTTAAAATTAAAATAATAGTCATAATTTATTTATGGTTAATGTTTCTAAAAAAAGTGAAAGAAAATAACGAGAATCAAGAACAAGTCAGATTCTGTATTGTGAAAATGGGAGAACAATCTCTATCAGAAAGTTGATTAAAATTTGGGAAGGTAAGATCTATGTTGAGATGCAATTATATAATGTTCTTTGCAATAAGAGACTGTACACAGAGTAAAGAACAAATCAATAGAATTAAAAGGTGATAGGAACATAGAGAGGCTTACAGAATAGGCCGTCATAGCTGAGGAAAGTGGGCCAGTTTATCTTTGGAACTGTGAAATACAGAAGAAATCAGGAAGTAATTCAGAAAAGTTTAGTAATAACAAAGTTTATCACACTACAACTAGTCTAACCATAGGAACCTTCAATAACTACTTAGAAGTGCCCACAAAGTAGATGTTACAGTAGCAAGTGCAATGCTCTAGGCACTTAAGATAGTGTGTATGAAACAAAAATCTCGACCCTCATGCCAGTTATACAATAGGTAGGAGAGATGGACAAATACTGAAGAAGTTAGGTAAAAATCAGCGTTATGGGGAAGATGAACTGGGGAGAAGGAATCCTGAAGGGCTTAAAGTAAAGATGAAATTTTAGAACTGGAAGAAGTACAGGAATGAGTAATATGCAGATACCTGGGGGAAAGACCATCACTTAAGAGACTAGTGTAAAGGTAAGGAGCACAAGGAGCCCACTAGAGTGGTTTCAAGAGAGTGAGGGGGGAAAGTAGTGGAAGATAAGGTTAAAGGGTAAGGTAGGGATAGAATTCACAGAACTTTGCTGATTACAGTAATGACTTTGGCTTTTATTCCAAGTACACAGGGATCACTGGAGGGCTGTAAGCCAAGAAGTAATATGATCAATCTGCTTTACATTTCAAATTGTGATGTGGAATAGACCAGTCATTGTGCTAAGAGCAGACAGATATGGTGTGGAGCGCGGAGGGGAGCAGAAGCAGGGAAACCAGTTATGAGGTGACTAGCGTAATCCTAGTGAGAGATGGTCACTAACTAGGAATAGGTAGGCGTATACTGCAGATGGTAAGAATTAGCTAGATCACTAATATATTTTGAGAAGAAAACTGAGAGGACTCACTTATGGACTGCCTGTGGACTATGAGAAACAAGAATCAAGCACCAACTATAAGGTTTTACTCTGCATACAAGAATGATAAAGTATATAATTCATGAAGTTTAGTACCACCATAGCATGTATTTTTCAATTAGCCTATTAATTTTTCTAACATTATTCTCCTCAAATATTCCACTTAAACATTATTTTAAAAATAAACTAAATTTTATTTAAGGATAATCATAGCAGAATGCAGAATGTCAAGATAAGGTCTTACTGTAGATACAGAAGGGCAAAGTAGAAATTTTTTTTTTGTCTTTTTTGAGACAGGGTCTCACTATGCAGTTCAGGCTGGCCTTGAGCTCACTTTGTGGCCCAGGCTGGTCTCGAACTTGCAAAAATCCTACCTCAGCCACCCAGAGTGCTGGGATTACACCTGTGTGAAAGCACGCCCAACTCAAATGTTTTT
The DNA here is from genome assembly GCA_004365215.1 of Cuniculus paca. Taxonomy (NCBI): domain Eukaryota; kingdom Metazoa; phylum Chordata; class Mammalia; order Rodentia; family Cuniculidae; genus Cuniculus; species Cuniculus paca. Next base: position 11,971 of record RJWT010030186.1, on the reverse strand, counting down.
TAATTAATAGCTTTCCCTCTCCAGTCATATTTTCAAATTGGACTTAATTCTTTCTAATGTAAACACTGACTTCCCAGAGATTCTTTTGAAAAGAACCTAAGGAAGGCAAATAAAAAATTTTCTCACAAGTACATCTAAAATCAAGAGAAAAAACAAAAAACAAAAAACACATGAAAGAAAGATCTAATTGCTTTTGTCTTTAATACTTTTGTTTTTCTACCTAGAATCTTATTTCAAGGAAGATGTTTACACTAACTGCATAAAGATGTAGTGGTTAGAGAAATTGGGGTACAAAGGAATTTCATTAACTAATAAAATTAATTCTGTGTTTATCAAAAAGAAGCAACAGAGACCAGGTGTGGCACACGCCTATAATCCCCACACTGGGGAGGCAGAGGCAGGAGGATCACCATGAGTTCAAGGCCAGCCTAAACTACACGGCAAGCCCTGTTTCAAAAACAAAACACAAGCAACAGAAAACTAAAGGATCAAAAACATGACTGACTTCTATTCCTACAGCTTCCTACAATTTATACAGGCCTCTTCTGTGAGCTGAGAACATCATGAAGTAAAGATGGAGAGTGAATATAATTTAAGAAACACAGTGAGTGTATCAACACACAAGGAAAGCTTACTCCTACCCATCATATGAGAATATTTCTTCAACATATTTTTGATGTTCAACATATGCTAAGTTCTGACCAGGTGCAAAGCACTGGATTTTCAGCTGTAAGGGATATAAGGATGGTTCCTGCCTCACGAGCTTACTATTCACTAGGAAGCTATGAACCTAAGTAATTTTATTTTTAATGTTGAATTTAATGGTGAGCAATTTCCTTCTGCCAGTGTATGTGTATGAAAGGGATGTGGCCTAATACTGATCAATGAGGTGAAAACAGAGATTTTTCAGGTCTTTAAATTAGCCAGTCCTGGAGGCTGGTCTGTATCAGGAATTCTTGATAAGTGAGAAAACAAATGCTGCTTTTGTTTAAACTAGCTTAACGGTTTTCTGTGACTTGCAGCTGATGGCAAGTTAAAGGACAGAGAAATGGAACTGCCAGCTGAGGGAAGGATAAGCACTGAGGACTGAGGGAGGAAAAGTAACGCCTCGTCAGAGTGCAGAATGCAAAAGGAAACAGTTGTGAATAAAGTAGAAAAAAAATAGCTTGGATTCATATCATAGAGGGCCTGACTGCCACATGAAGGAGTTGGGAAGTTTGTAGGCAATGAGGAATTTACGGAATTTTACGGAGGACAGCGAGCTGTTGAGTTCTGCTTTGAAAAGGTTATCTCACAGCAGTATGAATTAGAATGGTGAGAAAAGTATTGAGGTGTGGGGATTAACACAGACTCTACAGTAATCTGGACTGGAAGAGTGGGGGCCTGAACTATAAGTACCTCCCTGAGGGCAGAGAATTTGTCTTATTTATCATTTATTGTATTCCTAGTGCCTGGAATACCCGCGCTCATTTGTTTGTTTGAATAAACTGGAAGTGTGCAATCCACTAGGGAAATGCGACATACTTTTGAGGTTATCCCTGAAGTTTGTATCTCAAAGGAAAAAAAAAATCTTCTAACCAGGTATTCTTTATGAGTTGGTTAGGAATGGAGTACAGGGCATTTATAGAAGTCTCACTTACGGTTTATATGCATGTGAGTGATCTTATTGCATATTTCTTTGTTTCAGAACAGGGACTGGGGTAGAAGGAAGTCTAATAAAATTTCCATTTTTGCTCAAAGGCCTGTGGTTTCAAAAATGGTTAAGAATTGTCTATTCTAATCTACTCATTGGTGAATGGGTCTTTCTAATACTCTGATAGTTGCAATTATACTTTTAACAGAACTGATGTATTCAATTATCTAAAATGTGAAGATTGAACTACAATACAGTGCACCGATGGTGAAAAATCCATTCTATAAATAAAGATCATCAAGATAAATCAAACCTTTCTAATAGATTTTTAAAAATTAATGAAACCCAGTGTTTTAAAAGAAATTATCTGAGATAACTTCAATTTTTAAGGTGTCATCTAAGTGCTCAACAGAATGTCACTACAGGACTCCACATCCAGCTAAAACCCAAAAAGAGAGGTAGAAGAAAGAGTTTAACAGCACCCAGGTTCATAATTCATAGTGGCTAAATCTTGGAAGTAACCTCAATGTTCATCAACAGATGAATGAATAAAGTGTGGTACATACACAGTGGAATATTACCCTGCCATAAAAATGAACTTGAGTCATTTGTAGGAAAATGGGTGTACCTTGAAAACATATGTTACATGAAATGAATTGGACATACAAGCTTAAATACTGCATGGTTTCTCTTTTTTTTTGGTACTGGGAATTGAACTTGGGATCTTGCACTTGCCAGGCAGGCGCTTGTGTCACTGAGCTATACTCCCGGTCCTTGCATGATTTCTCTTATATAACAAAAATAAAAAATACAAAGAGCAAGATAAAAGATAGGTAATAGGAAAAAGACAAATAGATCTTCTGCAAAAGGAAAGGAGACAAAGGGAGGGAGAGGGGAGAAACAGGGGAAAGGGATTAAAAAGAATTAAGATGTATTATATACATGAACTAACTCTCTCAAGAAATGTAATCATTATGTACTGCAAACATGTAGTAAAAATAAAGACTGAAAAAAATTAAACTATTTCATGTTAAAAAAAAAAATCCTTGCTACACAGCAGTTACATAACTGGCAAAATACAAAGAGTTGGCTGGAAGGCAACAACTGTATCAAAACTATGTTTTACGAGATCACCAAATTATTAACATTTATTTCCACTATATTATATTTCATAAATGTGGTCCTAACCATCAAAACAGCTTAAGCTCTGAAATGGAAATCTCTCTGAGTCTCACCTTGGTACAGACCACCCGTACAACCACTTTCCAAAAGGCAGAGGAATCAGAACCAGGTTGTACCTCAAAGAGAAGATGTTTCTCCTGGCCAGCAGCTACTTTAGCCGTTCTGAAAAGAGACAAGCACATCTGCTAATTTTATGAGAAGGCATACAAAACAACAGAACTATGAAACCAGATTCTAGAAACACTTTCAGACAGAGACGGAAACATGAAGAAAAATCCCAAGACAAACAATAATTCTCATGATCATGATAATTGCATTCTTAAGACACAGGCATAGAGAATTTTTTAAACATAGATATACAACTTAATTTCCAAGATTTTTAAAGTCCACAGCTTTGTGGAATTATATTTATAAACCTTTTTGTCATATCTATACCTCAATGGCCTCCTAATTTCTACCAAAGCCCTTTAGGAAAAACAAGCCCCAAAACCTGGAACTTAAAAGGCTTAGCTGGTTTCACTTATTGAGATTTTGACTATTGCCTCAGATATAAAGCATAAAAATAGGGCTGGGGATATAGCTCAGCGGCTTAAGTGCCTGCCTGGCAAGTGCAAGGTCTTGAGTTCAATTCCCGATACAAGAAAAAAAAGCAACGTTGAACTATCTCTTTGAAAGTTTTTGTCTTTTATATAATTTGGAACTTGATAAGTAAAACAAGTGATTGGTGATATTAAATATAGCTTTACGTCCTCTTTTAGTAAACTCTGAGAGCCACAGGAGTGTAACAAAGATATAACATTTTTAGAGCATGATAATTCAGTATCATGTTATCAACACCAATTTAAATCAGTTCAAAGACATATTTAAACATTGCAGCTTCCTTTTATCATCTCTAACATTTCTTTCTAAGCACCAGTAAAGACATCAGATTCAACAAAGTGACTTACAGCTAAGTAAAATGAAGCTATTAAAAATAAAACAACTAGCCTTAGGAAATAAAGTCTTCCAGTGAAAATAATTTAGCCATACCAGTTTGTAGTTCTTGTTTCCCAACTACCAAGCCACTCTTCTTTTTAACTTTACAGTTGTTGAAGAGCACTGCACTTGCGAATGGCCAACTCCAACTCAGGGAAATGGGTACATTTCATCTTACCAATCAACATTTTGGTTACCTCTTACACTGCCATCACATAATGCAAACCTCAAGGGGAAAAATAAAATGAAAAAAAGACTTACACATCATTGAGTTCAGCTACTCTCCCAAGAAATTCTTCGTAAGTTAAGGAGCTACTTTCTCGAATCAGTGTGACATGTTTGGCTACTTTTTCTGGTAACTTGTTAATAACCAGTTGCGTCTGATCTGAAATTTGCTGTCCCATGATGAAATGATGTCTTTTAGAATCCAGAAAAAGTGTTGCTTCACATTATTTCTGTCAAATACATATATATAAGTTACTTTTACATAGAATATAAAAGTAGAAATATATCCACGCTTAAAAAAAGAACAAACTTTGAGAGTTCAGTAGACTTACATGAGTGTAAAATAGGATTTGTTTAAATGACTATATTTTTAAAGTAAAGATTTATACTTGTATGTTTTCAGAATGTGATTGCTAAATACAGGACACACGTATGATACTGGGAAACAGGACACACGTATGATATTGGGAAGATGATGAACCTTTAATTTCTATAATTTTACTAAGTCAAAAACCATTATGATTCATTCATACACACACACACAAAAGCATTCAAGTGACTGTACTTAATAAGAAGTTCATTTACCTTAATTTTCCTAAGAACATTTCCTGGCTGCTTATCACAAGTCAGACTACAAATTAAGTGCTTTCCATATACTGTGTTGTGTCATTTATCTTATAACATTCTAAGAAATAGATATTGTTATATCTTTATTTTACAGAAAAGAAAATAGAGCTAAGTAGCTCATGAAAAATACACAGTAAGGTTTGGGAATAAACTTTGAACTCCTGTTTTTCACTTAGTATAGTGCTCACATTCTTGACCACTATAATATACTGGCTCATGATACAATTTTATTAGCTAAAAATTTTTGTTGTTCATAAATGCCTAACTTATTTTTAATTTAAAAATAATATAATACATTTTTGTTTGAAAATCTAATAAAATTTAAAAATGTTAATTTAACCACCTTGCATTTTCTGCTTAGTGAAAAAATAGCTTTGGCTCTAATTTCTCTAGGTTATTTTAATATAGAATTTATGTAATTTGTCTTCTAACTGAGTCAAGAGGCTGGGTCACTACTTTAATAATGTATCAACAATACAGATCAATAATTTGTTGAACTGATTTTAAAATTTAAGTATAAAAGATTTACTGCATTTAATAACCATTTACTTTAAAGTCTTGAAAGACATAATTCTATGTATTATGGCTAGACAAGAGTTAGATGTGTTTATTCTAGATACTTTCCTCTGGTAAATAATGATTAATCAGAAAGGTAAGCATTGAGTTTTTAGTATTTTTAGTACAGTATTTGTCTATGCTGACATATTCAATAACTGTATGTGATAATCCCTATTCAGTACAAATAGTAGTGATAGTAAAACAACTCATATTTGTTAATCACTTCTAAGTACTTTATGTGCTCTTCAGATTCAGCTATTTAAATCTTTTTAATAGCCATTTTAGACATGAGGAAAAAGGACACCTGAGGGTACAGGTATAGAGGTTAAAGTAACTTGTCCAAAGTCACACACACAGTAATGTTTCTCAGTTTTGAAAAACAAAAATAGGAAATGAAAAATGTATTACCATTTAAAAAAATCTGGTTCCTCTCAAGAAATTCTATTTCATTTACTTACTAAAATTTGAACATTTCACACCCATACACATAAAGCAAGTGAAATAGTAACAATTTCAAAGGAAGTTTTGCCAAGAAACTTATTTTATCATTTGAACAAGAATATAGTTATAGCTTTAAAATATCGAGTGACCAAAGTATGAAAATTTTGCTTTTGGTATTAAAATTTAATATACCGTAGTTGAGGTTTATTTTTTAGTGACTTTAAATATATGAAAAGTACAATGTACTAGTGAAAGAAAAACTAAATTACAGTTTTGAATCTGAGCCTACTTGGCAACAATAAATATCACAGTACAGAGGTAAATAGAAAGAAATTAAGAAAGACTCAGGCTACTAAAAAAACCTTTCAAAGCAAAAATGTATATTTTAAATAGAGACCGATTCATTGCAACTGTATCCAAAGAGAAACAGTTAAGTTGCTTAGAAGAGAAGTTTAGGTCATTCACAGTCAGTGATTTCTAAGTGTCACAACCTAGTAACATCTCAAATCACCATGACATTGTGCACTTCTTTTTATTGTAAGAAAGGAAAGTTTCCAAAAACAAACAAAAAAGTTCTTAAACTTACAAATGAACAACTTATAGTCTAAAAAGGAGGATATGTTAGAATAAAAGTCCTTTTCTAGAAAGGCAGCAACTTCACTCGTACAATTACTACATAATCACACATTAAAACTATATATTATCCTAATTTTTCTTGTTCTCATCCATATTTGTAAAAATATTAGCAGCAAATGGATGCAGACTAGTGTTAGAGATTCATAGTCTTACACAGTCATTTTAAAAAAATCACACTGAACAAGTACCATGCGCCCAGGACTTCTGCTCTAGTGAACCTTCAGGGAGCATCCAATACAGCGGGAAAGACAGTAATCATACAAGTAAGTGTCTGATTACTGAGAAATACTAAATCAAATACACACAGAGTGCCATGAAAACCTATAAAAGGGGGACACGACCTAGTCTTGTGTCAGGGAAGAAGTCTGCGGGCAAACACTTGATTTGAGTTGAGGACAGTCAGGGTTTGTCACGTAAGAGGTGGGGGCATGGTGAGGGAATATTCCGGGCTGCGGTTACAGAGAGTGCTTGAGACAGGAAGCATCATGGTGCCTCTGAGGTAATTAAAAAAAAAAAAAAAAAAGGCTGGAGTGTCTGAGGCAGAGAGGCAGAAGGAAAGGGAAGACTGCCACCAACAAGCGGGATATGTAGCATTTTTATTGATGACCTGAAGACAAGGTTGCATTGTATGCCTGCCCAGTCTGTGTATGCCCAAAACTGGAGTGAAGAAATGAATAATATTCACTGGTTTAAGACTAAAACAGGTGCTGACTTGCTAAAATTAAATTTAATACAACAAAAAGTTAATTCCTGAATATGTTTTGAAAAGTCAACAGCAGAAAAGCACCCAGCATATGGTATTAGAATAAGTCCTTCCAAAAAAGCACTTAAGTCATTTTATGTACTTACAAGCAGTTAAAATATAAAAGGTCTGAGGTTTTTAAGCAAAACAAGTCAACAGCATAATGGAGCATCAGTGATGCTAAAGTAATCTTTAACTCTTACTAAAGCAGATGTTCAGAGCAAGGAGACCCTAGTTCCATTGTGCTCTGCGATGGTTTGACCACACTAAAGGCCCAAGCAGTGAGAATTTTAAAGGATATTAAATTAATAACTAAGAAAATATTCCAGGTATCATGTGTCTAGAAAGAAAGCAAAATGATTCATTCTATGATAGCATAGCTTGGTGACAACATTGTACGACAAAATTTGTTCAAATATTTGAGGAGCTGTCATGTGGAAAAGGAAGTAAGGTTTATATTTCACAGTTGTAGAGAACAGAATGGCCAATAATGTAAGTTAGAAAGGCAGATTTCAGTTTAATATATGAATGTCCTACCATCCAGATGTAGAAAGGGATGTTGTTATGTGCATGGATTTTTCTCTCATTGATATATGGAAATTTTTTTTTTTTTTTTTTGGTACTGGGGATCAAACTCATGACCTTGCACTTACAGGCAGGCACTTGAGCTGCTGAGCTAAACCCCAGGCCCCTGGAAATGTTTAAGTAAAGATAAAAGGTTCATCTTGTGAGTAGAAAAAAAATTTTGCCTGAGTGGGAAATGAAGTAGTTAATCTCTAACCTATTTTACTCCCCAAATTAAATTTAAGCTTCTTCAACTTTGCTGTATCAAGTCAATCAAAATCCAGTAGGAATCTTTTTTCCTCAATAAGATTCTTATCAACCAGACTGAAGTACATCCACAATAGTTAAAGAAAAAAATGAAACTGTAGAAATACAACCTCAATATTTAATGTAAACATATAATGAAAATCTAATCAATATATGTAGGAAAAGTAAGATTCCTCTTCTATTCTCTTAAAGAGTTCCAGCTTGGCCTAAGGCTTAGAAGACAAAAGCATACAGATTTTATTTCATAATTTTTACACATATAGTACATGGACATCCTCACAAGAAAAATAAAACAAAAGGATTAGTAGGACTGAAAGCTACTTTGGACAAAGAGTAGTAAATTCTGAAAACATGACAAGATGAGGTTTGGAAAAGTGACTAGGAAAATCAGAATTACTTGAGGAAGCTGGGCACAGCAGTGCCTACCTGTAATCACAGCACTCAGGAGGCTGAGACAGGAGGATTGCTGGGAGTTTGAGGCCAGCCTGGGCTACAAAGTGAGTTAAAGGCCAGCCTGAACCATATTGTGAAACCCTGCCTCAAAAAAGAACAAAACAAAACAAAACAAAACAAAACAAAACAAAACAAAACAAACAAAAAAAATTACTTGAGGAAGGTTTGTACGGATTCTTCTTGGCCTGAACTGCTCATCTCTATGAATGTCTTCCTTTCATGTGGAAATTTTACCTTCTGCTTTTTGGGAAAAAAGAAAGGCAGAGTGTACTTCTTATATCTGCTATTTTGAAAAATGTCTGTAACTCAAAATGATCCTTTTGCCAAAGTGGCGTAATTTGGGGTGGCATAATTTAGGGTGACCACCCCACACTGCTCTCTAAAACTATATTTTAAAAAGGAGTCTTGGGGCCGTGCATGGTGGTGCACACCTGTAATCGCAGCACTTGGTAGGCTGAGGCAGGAAGACTGCTGTGAGTCTGAGGCCAGCCTGGGTTACAAAGTGAGTTCCAGGCCAACCCTGAATGGCATAGTGAAATCTTGTCTCAAAAAGATAAATAAATAAATAGAGTGTCGGTTGCTGATTATACATTAGAAAATGTTTCTTTTGTTTTGGCATGTTTTGACCTGGTGCCTAATTTTAAATGATAAAGTTTATTATGTGAGGATGCATTTTAGCTTCTTTTCCTGTAATTGCACTTAGTATCCAGGATACCTCATTACTGACTCCTTGTATTAAAATGTAACATTAGAGACTACTTAAGAGCAGGAACAGTGGTTCTCAACCTGGTTCAGAGGGCAGCGCCTTAAATTTACAGCTTACTTTGAAAACAGTAAAATATTGATAAATATTATTCATCACTAGTGTAAAAATACAACTTGTACATAACATAAATCAACAACCAAGAGTACAAGTTCACAAAAACAATCTGTTAACCCCATCCTTTAGTCACCTGCCACAACTTTTTCAGTGTTTTGCTTTGGTGACTACACATTTTTCTGTCATAGCACATACCGCAAACTGTCACTTGCCCATCCCCCTCTATGCATGATTTTCCTCAGGCTATTTAGCTATGTGTTCTTTCTTCCAAGAGATACATAGGGACATGTTTTGTGAATGAATATAGTAAATGTTGTTTTGTTGTTGTTTTTTAATTTTAAACAGAAAAAAGTAAGAAGTGACAGTAAAACAGTTTCAAAACAGGCTAGTAGGAGTAACAATAATCAACACATTGTGTATTGTTATACTCACAGTAGTTGTTCAGAGTACAAAATATAGGCATGAAACATTGTCCAGAAAATTACTAGCACAAAACTTTCCTTCAAAGAACCAAGGGAAACCAGCTGTGTAACTATCTTAACTGTTTTGTATTTACATATATTTTTTCATTTTCCCCTCCTTCCTTTTCCTTTTCTCCCATCACAGTTTTGTTCTCTTTTCTTTTCTTTCTTTCTTTTTTTTTTTTTGTCCTTTTGAGATAGGGTCTCGCCATGCAGTTCAGGCTGGCCTTGGGCTCACTTTGTAGCCTAGACTGCTCTCCATCTCACAACAATACTCCTGCCTCAGCCTTCCACAGTGCTGGGATTACAGGCGTGCACCACCATGACTGGCTAGTTTTTCTTTTCTTTAGAACAATTTCTTGACAACTTTTGGGTTATTATTCACTTGGAATTTTCTGACTCATTATTTTTGTTCAGTTATCTATTAGTACTTATGCAGAGGGAAATAGAAGTTAATGGTAGAAATGCAAAATTATAAAAATTATTAATGTTTATGGAAATCAAGAAATACTCATTTGATATTAACAAAATAGTTTCTTCTAAATCATATGGAACAGTAGTATATCCCATAAGAACAGTTTGCAAACCACTGGCATAAAATTCAGCAAAAGATAAACAATAAAGACTTCTTTAAAAAAACTAGCAGCTCTCAAATTATCATGCCACCTAGAACATAGTCCTTTCCAGCAGGATAGAAATGTGCTTTCAAAAAACATTTGAAGGATTTTTTGAATAAAGAACTGTTATTTCGAAACTCACAAGAACATCAAGGATTCCAAAAATGCCACATTCTCAGTGGGTGGTACATACAGTTATCATTTTTTTTAACAAATGAATTGTTATAGTCAAAATATTCCTTATAAAAATACAACAATCACTGATGGATAATTGGCAACCCACCAAACAAGCAAACAAACCCACACACACACACAAAAAATCTCTGAAAATTTAAACTGTAATTTATTCATAAAAGGATTTAAGTAAAATTGAAAAGGCTACAAGTGCCATAGAATAAGTGGTTGACAAGTATTTAGAAACTCTGACATCCAGTCTCCAACGAATTTTGTATCAAATTCACTTATAAAAACGATGTGTCAAAAAATAAAAAATAAAAAGATGTGTCTAGGTGAAATTATTATCAACTACTTTCATATCAACTTTAACCTGAGTAACCCAGGCTACAACTAAGTCCTTAAGGATATTTATTATTCATTGCTTACTCAAACTGTGTCTTGAGTAGGTATCAGCTCTTTTTCAAGACAGAGGATTAATGCAGTTGTAACAGATCCAGAGTGAAACAAATAGGCTGTTCTGTAATCAAAGATCTTATTTTAAAAAATTAAGAATACAAAACTAGATTAGGAAATAAATGGATTTCTAATGGCATTAGTATGTTTACGAAATACTTTTCGAAATATTTAGAAAAAAATACACTAAACTTGTAAAACTTCTCTGTGGACATTCTCTCCTTTTCAGAACAAGAAGGGGAAACAAAGTGTGCATTTAGGTAAGCACTAAGAGGGACAAATATAAAATGCATTTACATCAAATAACAAAGAATTAACATATTTTTGAAACATACAAGCACATTCGGGAGGAAAATATTTAGAATCTGAAGCCAGGAAACATGAAAAGAAAGATTCATACTATTTTTGAGTTGTGAATTATGAAAGCATCACTTCTCAGAGGGGTGACTTTCATATAAAGGCGACTAATTCTGGATCATTAGCTGATTGGCAGCTCTTGTCCCAGACAGAATAAATGAAACTCACTTCAAGGCAAGAAAAATGGGCGGGGCTGAATGGCAATCGTACGTTGTGCTGGAGATGTGAGAAATATAAACAATTAGAGGTGCCGCTGCTAGAGGGAAGAAATAACATGCTGGACAGCGCAAAAATAGACGAGGATCAGAATATCAATCAGAATATCACTGCCATTTAATTAATGAGGCAGGGGATAAATTTCAACAATAATAAATCCACGTTTTGTAACACGAGAGAAACAGCGGAAGAAATAGTTTCAAAAGATAACAAAGAAGACTTCTCCTTCCGTGTCACCGCTACAATTATAATTTTAAAAAATCGTTTTTCTCAGCTAGATCTTAGCATAGCAGCTAGTCTGACGAGCGACGGTGCTGGAAGAGTGGCAGCCTACGCCGATTTGGAAGTGTAGGGTGGGCTAAGGAGCACGACTTGACTTTTCCGAGCTGGAGCCCCAGGCCAAGGGTTTCTCCTCGAGAGTGTCCGGTCCTGCGGGACCGCACTCGCCCCAGCGTCGCCGCCCGCGTCCCTCCTCAGGGAACCTGCAGTTTCCACCGACCCTAAATTTGGCGGCCCACCGACCGCGCCGGCGGCAATATTCAAAACGCGGTGTCAGGCTCTAGGAGG